>JAQIWO010001432.1:0-10276 GCA_034695405.1 Entomobrya muscorum
CTGGATCATTTACAAGTGAGATTAGCGCGTCAATTACTTGAGTGGTTCTCGTGGCCGGCTTCCAGTTTTCTGAGGCGTAGAGGCAGACAGACTAGGCCTTTTTTATCGATATTTGGATGATAGATCTGAGTCAAAACGGAGACTTTTGGAGGCTTCAACGGGCATTAACGAGGAAAGTTGTCGTCAATCTAGAATGCGCCTTTGCTGTAGGGTTGTTTAGCCAGGACGAGGAAACCAGCAACGCAGCAGCAGCAGAGACACTAAAAAACCACCAAAAAATTTAGAGTTAGATCACCTACAAACACCATTGTATAATAGACTGAAGAAAAACTGATCATGTCTTTTGATGATGATTTAATTATTTCTACAACTCAACTCTCCTTACTAATTAACTCACCAATTATTAAATACCCCGACAGATACAAGACAACTCTTCTCTCACTCCCTCAGCCTTTCAAAAAACACCGCACTAGTGCACCGGTCTGTCTTCCACCCAATAAAGATTACACGCAACTACAGAACTAAAATCAGCCACCGAAAGAGCAGCAGAGCTTCACAAAAAAAAATATATAGCAAGTTTAGACTTGTAAAAAAACGAATGGGTTATACTTGTAATACATGCATGCTGTGAAGTGTGAAGTGTGAAGTGTGAGTGACACTCTGATACATAGCTACATATTTGATATTATACAAAAAAGCCTTATTGATGGTGGTACGGTACGACTTGACTGTGATACATAGGTAGGATTATAATATATTATGATAATTTGACAATCCTTTGCTTCTTTCTGTGCTATTTTAACACGTGTAAGATGCAGAAAAGATAGAGAGAGACGACAGACGAGAGAAGAGAAGTCACCTTCATCATAATATCATAAAGCACTATGCTTACAAAAAGAGCAAGGCGATGAAAAGATGAGTGTGTAGTGTGTGTGGTATGTGTGTGCATTTCCATGGATGCCTCGCCTCGCTATCACCTATCACTCAAGGCTCGCTCTCGCTTGTTTCAAGAATTGTATGTTTCTGTGTGACTGATAAAGATACCCACAAAGCTACATTATAACAGAAAGAAACCGTAAAAAAATAATTACCTTGGTGGAGCCTTGTCTACCTCCAGTACTGCTAGTTTTCTTCTCAAAAAATTTCAAACTGCTTCTTGGGGAGTCTTCAGAGCTTCCAGTCAGCTTGGTTGTCCAAACAACATTGTGCCAGAAAACTTACCCACATCCCCTTATATACCCCTGAAAAAGGAAGTTTTTTTTTGCAACTCGAACTTTTGAGATTTTCTTGAGATTTCAGTATTAAAAATATTATTATGAATGAGGAAAACGTGTAATTTTATATGCATAATAATTAGTATGAAGGTTTATTGTGGTGAAAATGGTGAAAATAGAATGCAAAACTTATCAGTCATTATGGTTCATTGCAAATTTTTTTTTACAGGATCCAGTTTACTTTCATTTCATGTTTCAACATTTAAATATTTACTTAAAACATGCATATTAATTAGCAATATTTATGTCTCCATTGTATTCTTCAATTTAGGATTGTTTGCATAGTGGTCAAATACAGCATTTACAATTTGCATTTTGTTTAATGTAGATTATTGTGAGGTTCCTTTATGTCTAAAAGTTCCATTTTACCGGAAGTCCGCATGCAATACTTCTTAATTTGCTATTAACATACAATACAATCCGCTACAAAGTATAATAATACACCTACTTTGAAAGTAGCATTATTATTAGGTATACAAAGTATAATATTTATGGCTCTACATAGCTGTAGAGCTGTGAGTAGTTTCCTTTTTAATGGGTCGTCCTTTTTTTTTGAAGAGTCGAACCAAATCTGAGCTTTGTCACTAAATTAAGTAGGTAGGATGATGCAAACTAACTGATGAAAAAATATTTACTGCATAATGTATAATAATCGTTAGCAGATTCTAACTGGAAAAGAACTGCACAACGAAACGTAAATTTTAAGTGATAATTCAAAATAAAAGCTTATCATAAGTGCATTGCTATATAATATTCTTTTTATTTTAATGCACAGATTGGTTTCAAGTATTTAATGATCCTTGATTTGGTTTTCCTACATAATATTATGTATGCAGTAAAACAGCAGCGTTAAAGGATAATTTCTCGTAATGAATGCATAATATTTGCCTTTGAGCGAAGAATTAAATTAAATATTCATCCCAAATTCTTCTACGATCATTTAAAAAAAATATTAATTAGTATGTCATACATTGTTGCATACATTGCCATGCTATGGATGGGTTATTTGCTCATCAATCCCATCCCAGCCATTAGTCAGAACCTGATTTTCCCAGCGGAAACCCTTAAAACGTATACTACCACAACCGCATTTGTGACAAAGATCCCCGTAGTCATCATGTTCCATTCCATCATTGTTTGGGTGGAAAGCACTCCAGCGCATCTCGTTTCATTTAGCGGATAATTACAAGAGCCTTGGAGAAGTTCGAGAGTGGTGCTATTGATTAACGTTATGAGCAGGCGACGTTGTACAGATGTACTCGTTTGGTACTGATTTTCTTAAATTAATTTTGTGGATGCATTATTATTATGCAGCTCATACGGCAATATAAAGTCGGATGGAGAGGAAGCAAATCTTTAGGCTTTGTTGCTCATTCGATTACTGAGCCGGATGGACCACTGTACTTTCAGTTTTCTCCACGAATTCATCCCACTTCTTAGGGAATATGGGAGGTGTACACTTAAATGTATTTACAAAAGTGTAGACTTTTTTTTAAAATAAGAATAAAGTGTTCGAAACTAGAAGTAATTCAATCTACATAATATACTATGAAGCAAACCTCTATACTGTACAAAACTATAATATATATTATCTTGGTCAAGTATTCAAGAATGCAAATGGCAGAAAATTACTGAAAAGATTGGGACATATTTATTTTTTCTGATAAAGCAGAATTAATTCATTGTAATCTGTCGGTGCTTGATCTTTTTTTTAACAGGTCAGTAGTCATTTTTGATGGAATGCTTGTGGGAATTTTCATAAAGTTGTGACAGTTGTGAGTGCGACGCTGCAAAAAAGAGAGTAGTGGAATGTCATTCATTTTTACGTACTGCGTTGTAAACAAGTACATAATTAACTATCGATATGAAAGTTTATGCACTCTGGTTGCGCATAAGCTTGCTATGAAGTAGGGCGAAGAGCAGGGAACTGCTTGATGATTTTGGCATCGTTTGTCTCGTCCGTCCGTCCATATTTATCATACATAATAGATTCTGAAAACGTTGGATTTAAATGAGTGAATATATAAAGAATATATGAGTTATACGAAGAATATCAATAAATATTTTAAAGGATTGGAAGTACTGTAATTCTGCTAAAGGAACTGCTAAAATTGTTGTTGGGAGTAGTACCAAAAGCCCCAGTGGGGCATTTAGAGCTTCCCCACTGTTCCAAATTATCATCCCGTCATAAATAAATGATAAATGCACTTCCGCTTCAATTTTCATGCTAGTTCTCATACTCACCTACACAGTCAGTTACCTTAATTCCTCATTCAGCTCCTTTGCTGCATCCATTAAACACTTCTACTTGTTATTGTGCAGCAGTCACAGTGTTTTTAATGGCGATGGCGAGATAATGCTCCTGTGATCGTCCAAAAGAATTCGTCTCACCACAATAAAAAAAAAGATCTTAACTGATGTGCATCTTATCATCTTACATGCATTTTAATCTCTAGCGATGGTTTTCACACTTTAAAATGCATTTTTATCTTTAAACGCTTTTAATTAATCATCATATGAATTTAATTATTTTATTTTCATTTTCTTCACCTCTCTACACCGCACCACCGCTATATCCCAACAACTCAACACACACAAATTTATTTATTTTTGTTCTTTTTAGAAAAAAACGCACACACATAATCAAACAGGTTTTTCATGGCTACCATACCACCAATTTACCATATCACCACACTTAAAAACAATTTTATTGAAATAATAATTAATAATGTTTTCACATTCCTTTTTTTCATCAGCTTTTTTAAAATCATAACAAATGATTATTATTTTTTGATGTCGAATTTAAGATACATAGACAGATTTGTTGTTTAATTATAACACACATTTTAAAAATCAGTCGTTCTTCAGTTATCGTCTCTCTGTATTTCCCATCTCATCTTCTCTCTGTCTCTCTCTTTCCCTCTAGCTATCTCTCTTTTGTATTTTGTAAAGGCAACAAAAACATATATTATTATTTTTTAACTGGGCGCGCATCTAACATTTCTTCTTTATATCCCACCGCCCCCATTTCTCCCCACCATCAAAACGGATGAATAGATAGATATATATATATGCGTACTAAAAAATCTTTCAAAAGGCAGGTTTCCTCTTGCAACAAAAAAGAAATTCGCTTACTTTTTATTCGTTGTATTTCTAGATTTTTTAATTACTAAACAATTTTTTTAATACTTTTTTTTCTATTAATTATTTTTATAATATGAATTTTTTTATTCTCTAAAGTTTATATGTTTTTTAAATTCATGACTGCATCTTCTTTACAAGTAAACAAAATTTATTTTACATTGTTTTAATCTTTCCGCCACCACCGAGTAAGCGCAATACATCTCCCTTACGACAATTAATAATCGCTATTCATAACATAAGGTTGCTGTTTATTTATTTTTATTTCCCCGTTTTCCTTTCCTCGGTAAGACTCGTTTAAATGTCCTTTCGAGAGTTTCCATTACTCCTGAATTCGGTGTACAGGCAGGATCTTCAATTGAAGATGGTTCCGACACATCCGGCTGTGAGGGGACGCTTGAGTCCAGCTCTTCTCCTGTAGTAGGCGTGGGGCGTAGTTTTTTACCTTCCTGTGTCGCGTAGAAGCAGGTTGGCTCTTTGTACGAAGTCCTGTCCAGGTCTTCTATAAACTTTAAAAACTTGTCTTCCTAAACAAATTGGACAATTCGTAAGTTATAGAATTAATACGTTTATAGAGTTTTGATTCTTCCTTGGATTACATTAAAAAGTATTTAATAATTTGTTTAAAACTAACCTCGTCTTGATCCTTAAACTGAACAAACACTGACATGTTTGTCAGGAGTGACCCCATGCGCAGTTTCTTGCACGTGAATCGAATGGTATTCTCGTACCTTGTCATGAAAGGTTTTCTTTTTCTACCAAATTGAATTGCAAAGTTGTTGAGTATTCTCATCTCGTACTGCGACCTATCGTCGCGTCGTCGATAAATCGAAAACGTTATATTTTCATGATAATCGATAACTTCTTCGGTTACTTGAACGAACCCAGGGGGTGTCGTTCTGGCCTTCCGCTTGAACCTTATGATTGCGACTGCAGTTGTCTCAAAGTCTTTTTTCCCCAAATGATTTTTTTCGGAAATTTCCGGTAGCGGCGCCTCCTCCTCAATTCGCTCCTCTGCTGAAAAAAGGGGGCATCTCTTATTTCCTCTTTGCTTCCTCTCTTCCGCTATCAGTTTCTCTTGCTTCAGAAATTGGTGATGGATGCCAGCTATGTTTCTCTGAAGACAAATTAAAGTATACACATTAATATGATAATTTTAGTATGGTTTCCCCCGACCATGTAACTCGGTCATATCACTAAATTGTTGACTACGTCTATTGGTACGAAACAATTACGATATTAATATTAAAATAAGTTAATTACTTACAGCAAATTTCGAATACGTTGGTTTTGAAGCATTCTTAGCCGGTGCTACTTTGGAGGTGGAGAGTTTTGGTGTTGGCGGTGGATCCTCCATGTTATCCTCCATGATCAGCTCTCAGCGGATGATCCGGTTCTGGATCATTTACAAGTGAGATTAGCGCGTCAATTACTTGAGTGGTTCTCGTGGCCGGCTTCCAGTTTTCTGAGGCGAGGAGGCAGACAGACTTGGCCTTTTTTATCAATATTTGGATGATAGATCTGAGTCAAAACGGAGACTTTTGGAGGCTTGAACGGGTATTCTTGTGGATTCACTTAAATCTTGAATGCGCCTTTGCTGTAGGGTTGTTTGGCCGGGACGATCAAACCAGTCCAAATCAAAGTGTTCGACTCGTTGACGGTAATGTTTCGAAAGGACTTTGCAGGTCCGTTCTTTTGCAGGTCCTCCAGTTCCTTTTGGAGACGTCTCGTGGCAGGACTACCCATTACGAATTACGGAGATGAATTGAATATCTGGACGTGAAAAAAATATAACACAATGCTTTATTACAACTTTTGGTACTTGGCAAACAAAAAATATTTTTGTACGGACCAGAATTCCTTTTTACTGCACTGGTCAATATTCATAATAAGCACACAAGAAATTCCGATTTGTTTATTTTAGGTTGCACATTCGATCGAACTTCTGACCACTTGATAATAAAGAGACGAACAACTAATAAAGCACCACTTTATCTACTAGGTAACCTACCGAATCTAAGGTCAATCAGTGCGTTGCCACTACTCTGAAATCTTCCGAGTTCCCTCCTGCACCTTCTTGAATGCTTTGATGTTTGACAGCAATAATATGTAATAGCTTTAGCTTTAGTGTTTCATCGTTGAGTTAAATCTCACTGCACTAAAAACAAAATTCGAGTAAACAGCACTAGTACAGTGTTAAATGCAAGCAAGCATGGACACAAAATCGATGGAGACTGAGCCTTCATTTTCCAACATCAGAAATGTCATTGTCAGGTGATCACGGAAAATATTCCAGTCAAAACTCAACTTAAGCCAGATTTAACACGTTGTTAAAATAAACGGGTTTATTCTTTACCACTTTACCATTTACCAGTGAGTTGGCAGCAGGTGAGGTCCGGGCACAACGAGCCTTACGAGCTCTACAGCACCAGGAAGGCCGTATCTTTATACTCGAAAATGTTGGTTATATATTTAATTTATATTACATTTATATTGCATTACACAATTTACACTTACAAACTTACAATTCCAGAAACTTTAAACATATTTAACGTATTAAAGAGGTTCCCTCGACAAATTCGTACAATTCATTTCTTTTTATTATGAATGCAACCCAAATTTTGTTGTAGAAGCTGAGAGAAAAGTACAATGCACTTCAAGAATTGCAAAAAAGTCACTCCGATCTCATGGAAGTACATCGCTATCAAGCGGAAGTTCAAGAGTTGCAAAAACAGTTGATAAAAATGCAAGAGATTCAGTATTTGACGGCAGTCGTGCGGCCTAAAATAGACGACGAGCACGACGATAAAGAACCTACTACTACCACAACCACAAAACAAGAAACTTTTCTACAGGTTGACTTACAAAATGATGAATTCAATGCGCCAAAGCCCTCTCAACAAAACGTATTGTTCAAAAGTTTTACAACAGGCGGACGACGACACATTTGTACTTCAAATGACAGCAAGAAGAATGAGAGACAGGAGAAGAGCAGTGCAACTGACAATGCAATTTTGTCAGAGTCTGAAACTAGTAGAATAAAATTTTGCTCGTTAAAAAGTAGGTTGGGTTGTATGGGAAACTTGCTACAATATTCGAGCTCAAAGAATTTCGATGAATCTACGGAAAAAGACGATGCCAGAAGTAGAACCAATTATTTTGCCAGAAGCCAGGAAATTGGAGTACTGGAAGATGAGACAAGATGTAGAATGCGGAATGGGCAAATGTCAACTTCAAAAATTGATGATGATGTAACTATAAAAGCCACTTGAAATGCAATTTAATATTTTTGATTCCTGCATTTTTTGAGCATGGGTTGAGTTGATATATGAAACTATGTTTTCAGGGTAAGATTTCAGTTTTGAAGGAAACCCTTAGTCTGCACAGGCAGTGAGTTTTTTTACATTATATTTTTAATCCGTACAACAAAATATTTATATAATAGGTAGGCTTGGATTTAGTTTGTGATTCTTTGAATTACTTTTTATGCTTTCCTCAAGATCAATTGAAGATTTATCTTCAGAAGTTGTGCATCTAAGACAAGAAAAGTTGGAGCTCTTATGCCAAGTGCAAAGTCTGATGGAATGGAAATCCAAGATGGAAATGGGAAGAGTTGCCGCTGGCGAAACCTTACCGGAAACTTGCGAAAATGCACAAGGGAAGGGTGTATTGTCAACGAAAGAAATTGATGTGATTATGCCAGCTTTGGGGAAAAGTCAGGAGAGTTCATATGATGATATTGCATTGCCATTAGACAGAAATCAAAGCAAACACGTTCGATTGAATTTGGGGATAGTAAGGGACTCCAATACAACAAACATCTCAAAAAGCGACAAAAATAGGGGAGGGGATGAGGAGAAAATAAGTACAAAGTTGGAAAGCAGGGCTCAACGCATGTGGGAAACTGCGTGTAGATTTTTTACACGACAGCAAGCGCATTTCATATTGACAGCTCCGCTTCCTTTCGATCAAGAAGATGAATCTTCGGCTGGGGAATAATAATGTTAAAACAATATGGGCATTATTTAGCATTATATTTTATTGTGTATTTCTTTTTATTCGAATTCGATATGCTTCACAATAAATAGTGATACTTTCATCTGAATTTATGTGTATTATGATTTATGAACAATATTATTAGTACTACACACTATGAGCAATATTATTTAATCCACTGTGAACAAGACATATTATTATGTTTACTCACAATATATTTTTTACACATGGAATGGAACAAAAAAATTTCAGTATTGAAAGATTGAGTTTCAGGCAAGCATTACAGCATAGCCGTGTATACTCTTTTCTTGTTCAAATCATGAGTTGCTGTGGTTGATGAACGCAGCACATCACGTTACCTATACTATAATGCTTGATGTTTGTTTTTGTCAAGAAAATGTGACAACGGATAAAAAGTTATAAGCTACCAAATGTTGCATGTACTGTGCATATGCAATATGCATGCAACTTCTTTCATCCTCATACACACGTTTGTGAGAAACATATTACATTACATGAATTTGTATTCAACAAAAAACAACGAAGAAAACCATTATTTCAAGTCTGAGCCTGTCTTCTCACTGGATAATAAATAATAATATAAACCATTAACCGTACTAATTAAAAACGGCAACTTTATACGCATTCGTAATGGCGAATGACAGAACACTTATCAACCTGCGAGGCTACTGCTTCTATTGTCTCAAGAACATAGTCAATGAGGGTGACAATAACTATAATCAGTCCCCAGCAGTAACATCATCCACTCCCGTTCCCCCCAGTCCTCTATCTACACCCCTCAGAACTCGCTGTCATAATGTGCACAATCTACCCCCAGAGGAAAGATTGGCGCCTTTCAAAGACTTGTGTCGGTATTTGGGTGTGGAGCTTCCAGATAGCTACGCCTTTGGAGACGGTTCCGAACCCGAGGTCTTGTATCCACCTCTTTGTGAAAAGTGTCATGAGCTCTCAGCACGACTCTGCATTCTGCAGGATGAGCTGCAATATATCCAGACAAGGATTCATAACACAGTTGAGAGGATTCACAGAAGAGTGGCAAGCACCTGTGATACGAGAGGCGCCTTTAAACGGGAGGAGTTCAATAAGGATTTTAGGAGGAAATCTAAGGGATCCTTGTCCAGGGGGAGGGGTGAGAGTTCGGAAATGAAAAAAGTTACCGATTTGCTGAAAGCGTTTCAAATGCGGATTGTTGAGAAAGGTTAGAAATTTTCCTTATTCAAAATAAATACATATTATCTTGCTTAGGTAAGTTAATTTTTGCAAAAACTTATTTTGCGTAATTGCTGCTTCCAGATTATGAGAATCGTGAAAGGAAGAAGAGACGGGCGACTGCCGTGCTTTTTCCGGGCTGCAGGAACTCCTTCGCACCGATTCCCTTTACACTAAATGCTGACGATAACATTGATAATCCAGAAAACGAGGAAAACGTTCAGCCTGAAACTGAAAATGAAGAGCTATCTTTGACAACCCAGGAGTATCTGCCACCTGAAGAAACATTACGCTGCGCTAGACCCCAAAATAATAATAATAATGGTTGTGCTGCGAATGGACAAAATTTTGAGGTTGAAACTGTTAGAATTCAAAGAGAAATTATTAAGCCATATCCCGACTTGTCAACTATTGTTTGCTCGTACCGAAGTGATGAAACTCCTTGCCCGTCCGAGAATTATAATGAAGCATGCAATAATACTGATAATAACCATCTGAAAACCACAGTAATTGTTGGAGTTACAACGAGATCACGGGCTAGACTATCATCCTTACATACTATTGATGGAGATGAGCAAAATCGTTTGATCTTTGATGATAATTTGGTTATAAGACGACGAACTAGGAAGGTTCCC
>JAQIWO010001433.1:0-10275 GCA_034695405.1 Entomobrya muscorum
CAGACAGACGGACAGACAGACGGACAGACAGACGGACGGACAAGATGAAATTAATAAGTAGCTTCGCAACTTAATAATAATATAATGCATCTTTGGCTGTATGGAAATACATGAACCAATAGTTAAATTCATATCCTTGTAGTTTATTTATGAAGATCACGATAATGATGTTTGGGATATGTTCATACTCTACCTTGGCACACTTTGCGTTACATTTGCATGATTACCTTACAAGCAACTACTTTTCTAGAGTAGCTGCCCGTTTGCACGAATTTTTTCGTATGTTTACCTGCCTGCCTGCACTTGCACATCCAAGATTTCCATTCCACAGAAAATACAATTCACGAGGCACTATTCTAAATAGGTAGATATATTATAGATAACCAGCTCGGAACAAGAAGAGCGGTGCAAAGAACGTCACGTACAAAATAAGAGCTAACTAGAAAGCATACTTCCTGCCAAAAAACCAACACGGAGCTATTAGTATATTGTATGAATATAGAAGAACTGCTTGCTGGTGGCAGATGTGATGATGTGACGATGTGTCATATGTATGTGTTGCGGATAAAGTTTTTAGCTTTTTATATAGATGGGAAGATGGGATGTGTACACATGCACCATCATCATTCCATTTTCTAAATGTGTTGCGCTCTTCAATAAACAAGCGGTTTCCCTTGTGCAGAGAAAACTCTCATTTGCTAGCGGACTTTTTTCTTCTTTCTCCTATTTCACTCAAGTTTCATGTTCCCTTCCTGATGATGATAATCATCATCACGATGATCATCTTGACAAATAACCTTTTTCCCTCTCTCTCTCTCTCTCTCAAAATAAAGTTGGTAGGGAAAAAAGTTTTATGTCTGAATCTCTATGATATCTTGCTTGTTCAACAGATACATATTTTTTCTCCTCGCGCAACTACAGCTTGTTATATAGTTAGTTTTGATTGCAGGGATAGAGTGGCAAGTTTTATTTTACTGGTGGAGAGAGTGTCAAAAGGTGACATAATAAGCAACGACACGTGTCTTTAATTCTAATAGAAACGTTGACACAATGACGTGTGTAATGAAATGAGTTTCTTTTTTGTTCAGAGCAAATATAAACGGAACAAACGAGCAAAAGACAACAACACGAACAAGTCAAGTGTGAGCAGCAGTTTGTTAGGTTGGGAGGACACAAAACTCTCATTATGATAAACTATAGTTGTGCAACTGATGCCACCGATCACGGTCATCATCGGCTATCTACTCGTAATGATCCCAAACGGGCTTTCTTGCCACTTTTTTCCTAGATGGATCAAGTAATGATACCATTATTACTTGAGAAACTGCTAAACAGTAGTGTAACTTAATTGATCAAGTTATTATTCCACCTAAATCAAGTTGGAAATTGATCCGAGAACGATATTTCGGGCAAAAACAAAATTGTGCCACTTGACGTTTCCTGCTTGACTGCTTTCATGTCCATTGCATCCTATTTTCTTTTTCTTCCATTTTTTTCTCATTGTACTCGTACAAGAAAAAAGATTTGAGGCATGTGTTGAAACTAATCATCACGCCTGAGTTAGTTGAAAAATCCAATTTTGCTTACGACAATTTTTTCCTCTTCCCATTACAGCCTAACAACTTTTGCTGATGGTGTGCTGTAGCGTATGTTGTTTTAACAAGATGGTCATGTGCTTTTACGTAGAGGAAATGATTAGGATTGTGTAAGTAACTTTCTTTTGCAGAAATTGTTTTCTCTTTATCATCAAGTATCAGTATGTATGTATGTATACAGCGTTTGTGCGAGATGCCAACTTAAGGACATTCTAAAGAGGGAGAGTAAGCGTCTGAAAATGAAAAGCAGCAAGTTAGCAAGTGATGATGAGTAATGGTAAATGAGAAGAAAATCACCCCTTTTTTGGTCTTTGACAATAAGTACGAAAAAATCGCATAGAATCTTAATATTTGTTTTTCCTTAGAGTAAGGCGATGTGATCATGTCCAAAAAAATTAATGATGACTGAATTCAGTTTAAGAAAAGCAGAGAACTGGTGTATACTACAGTTTTATAGATTCGTTAGGCGAAATTGAGAAAAGTTACTATAATATCGTGCTTTCCTTTCAGAGTAATTAATAGAGCGTGAAGGAAAAGAGGTTGGTGACCGTGCAAGCAGCGAACCTTAATCCATAAATTAATTATCCTAGTCTATCGCGAGAGAAGAAGGAAAAGGACTAAGACTCTTCTATACAAACTCATGCCTATTTAATGACTAGCCAGCTTACTTTTCCTATGGATGACTAACTACGAGCCTAGTGCTAATAAGGTATCCATCTAGGGTTCAGTGTGAGATGAAAATTGACAAAATAAAGTTTTCGCTTGTGGATGATGTGTAGAACGGTCTCCACCAGGAATGAATTTCCTTTTTCTGGTGATGATGAGACGAAAATATGTACCGTCCAATTTTCTAAGCTGAGTTAATGTGAAAGCCAGATGCGAGAAAATACACGCTACGATGAGAGGTGTGGCGTAAGTGCATTGCTCGGGTCGGCTGCTCTTTTTTTGTTGACGGCGTAGGACAATCTTGCAGGGCTTGTATAATGAAAATGACCAAGAAAGAAGTGCAGGAATATGGAAAGTTGGAGGAAATGCAAGGAGGAGAAAGAAATTCAGGGAAGCCGTTCAATTTCCTTCAATGCCTTTCTATTACCCTGATTTCCGTCACTGGCATCTACCCCTTCTGACCTGCTGTATAGACCTCTATAGAATGCAGGAGAAGATGGAAGTGGAAACCGGTGAAGCGTGAGAGAAACGATTTTTTCTCAACAAAATGGATGGGGAATCAGGAATGAATCGAAATTCATGCAACAACATATATACACAATGGAAGGGAATCCGGAAAACGTTTATTTTGCAGGAAAGCAAAAAAGTACATTTATAAACTGTTCCGGCAGATCCATTCAAATACTGCAATCGTTTGTACCTGATGACCTATTTTTTTAATGAATAAGAAATCGTACGAGAAAACGAAAAGGAACGTCGGCACATGGATTAAACCACTGAAAGCAAGAATGCGCCTGGCACTGCGTTCATAAGCTCCCCTGACGCTGACAAAATGATGCAGCAAATGCAGCTATAGTTTAGCAATACCACAAAAACTTTCGTTCATGGAGAATTTAGTAGTTCAATTTAAATTTGTATGACATTCATGTTCAATTTCATATATTATGCCCTAAGTAATATTATTATTTTCTCCGAATTCGTTCAATAGATTTGTCACAATTTTTGCCTTTTCATTATTAGATCATAATTCCTATAAGATTTTCCCAAACCACAAACATCACTAGCAACTACTATTGCAAAGAAAAAATTTAATTCAGCGAAAAATGTTCAGAAAAGGGGAAAGGAAAAATTATAATGACGACAAGCTCGTTTCCTAAACGGTTGGTTAGCCTTAAACATTTCAATGGCAATCGCATTAGCTTAAATACTTATCCATATACACATCGGTCTTTCATAATTCACCACAAAATTACATACTAATTCCAACTACATTACATACACTCATTTAGCAAGTTTGTTCAGCGTATCTTTTCTGCAACCGCGAATATTATTTAGTGTAGGTGAATGCAATGAATGATAGTTGCATCACGCCATCCATGATGAAAATGACGATGATGCTACGGATCTGAACGCTGTAGTTATTGTGTCCTCATGCCAGTCGAAACTGGTAATTCTACTGTCAAGCTTAATACCATTTATTTATCATTCACTCACGACGAACAACACACACAACACACAAAAAAGCAAGTACGATTCCATTCCTTTCACAACAGTTTACTTTAGCATTACTTGCAGCTAACAAAGTACATCATTACCAGCAATAGTAATAGCAATAGTGACATGGCATAATACGCATGAATTAGCTGACAAGGGAACTATTTACAAGGCCACGCGCGTTTGGGAAATTCATTTAGATGCTCTAAATCAGTTTTTTACGCTGATTTTTTTGGTATTAGCCTTAATCCCAAATGCGCAAATATTATACTTTCTCACGCTTCTTATCTGGTGAAAAAGTGTAGCATCATCTACTGCTATTGGACACATTCCTTTTTACTTTAGTTAATTCTTTTATTTGTGAAGATAAAATAATACTACCAAAGAGTCAAAGCAATGATTCAGAGAAGACCCATTTGATGTATGCAATGTTTTTTTTCAACTGGTATCAGAATGCCGACATTCTCTTACTACACCACTCACAACATTTTCTATCGACATGCTAAATGACACTGTTTAATGCAGCGGTCAGATGCAATAAAGTAATCAAAAATATGTCCAGCTGGTGTTCGGGTCTGTAGAATTTGAATCTTAATTAGTCCAATACCCTTGAAGCTACACGTTTTCTCAAGACTAGAAGCTTGAGAAAGTTTAATTTATGATGTGATGGGGAAAAGTGAAAGAGGTGTGCACTGTGCTCAACGATCCAGGTACCTTACGCGCGCTCTACAGAACGCCGCCGCCATGAAAATAATACTATGTAGTAGCTATAGATTTGCGCATTTGGGATTAAGGCTAGTACCAAAAAAATCAGCGTAAAAAACTGATTTATAGCATCTAAATGCATTTCCCAAACACGCATGGTCTAGTAAATAGTTCCCTTGTTAGTATTGAAGTAAGTGGCGCGTACAGACGAAACCAATTAATTTTAAAAAATTTAAAATTTTGAATTTTGAAGAATTTTGAAATTCAGATTTAGCAAACGAATTACCCCATGAACTTATGAGCCATCGAATTAAAGACTTGAAATTAAAAGTTTTAAGTACAAATTTTTGCTCTGGGATTATCTGGAATTTGATGGTCAAATATAAAATTGGAAAATGTTAGAAAGGTCTTTATATGTTAATTTAATACACCAAGAATTTACTTGACAGCAGACTAATTAGTAAATGAATCTTACAAATATCTTTTTAAGCTATCGATACTGCGTACTAGTATGTATTTCTTATAAAATATACGAAATGGTCATAAAAAATTATACAGCATTCTGTTGTGTTGATAATAATCTGATGCAAGAAAACTTTTATATTTTTAGGTCATCCTGAAAACATCGAGACAAAAAGATTTCGCCCTTACAAATACCGTTGTTATTGTTTTATATACCGTTGACTGTTGACTGGTTATTATGTGTCAAGTGGATATGCACAAAAACGTAATGCTTGTCTCTGTGCTGGTATTTTATTTACAACGCAGATTTTTTATCAAATGGACACAAGTGAGCTCATTTTTGATCAGCCAGTTTAACATCCAAAATCCACCGTTTTCACCGCACCTGTACAAATAAATTGATAAGTAGACATAATGAGCGTCAACGACAAGTTACATCAGCCTAAAATTTCACACGTAGTTTCTGATATTATCAGCGTCAACATGTCATATTGTTCAATTTGATTTTTAATCTTTAATGCTTCGTAATCACGTCACCGTAATTTTTTTACATAAGTAAGTAACACAAGAGCTGTTTCGATCAACCGATTTCTTCTTCTCCGGAATTTTTTTTCAGTTGAATAAAGTTTTTGGTTCAATGCAAAAGTTACCGGTAGACAAATTAAATGTTGTAGTGCTTTGTACTTCTTAAGGACTTGTGAATTTGGTTAAAATACAAAAGCAAAAGTAAATAATATATAAATAACTCAATAAATAACAGCAACAAATAATATACAGTACACGAAAGTTAATTGAATTTGGTTCTATTTTTACATGCGTCCGGAAAGAGATGATATAAATATATGTATCGACGGACAAATGCAGGGAAGTAAATAAGCAAGTAAAAAACAAGTTGTGCTATCCATATATTTAATAGCCTAACATTTTCTTAATAAACTACTGTTTAAGTTGCATTTAAAAATAACTTGTATAAAAAATAAGTACAAATTTAGTGGAAATAGTTTGTGAATAATAAGTTTTCAGATGAAATATCCGAAATTGAAGAATTTATTTCTGGGAGATTAAGGTAAGACAACAGATTTTTAACCTCGTTGTATTTAATGCTTTGCTGATGTACAATAATATTTACTTAATGCACAGCGAAATAAAAAAAGTCATATGAGATGCAGCAAATACCGGGTGTATGATTGAAATAAATAAAAACCTAACCAAATCATTATTCTAAATGCAGTTAATTCGGTGAAAGTATACTATTTGGTGCCTTTTCAGTGTGTTTATCGATGGAATCTCGCGTACATCCGAGGCATATGGATATATTTTAAAACATAACGATCGAAAACTGACAGAACTCGTGAAGAACGAAACCAGTTTTTAAGTACTATAGCTTAAAATGAGCCCAATTAATCACTCTATAAAGTCTAGCAAAATTAAAAATTTAGCCGGTAAAGTTTTCAAAAAATCGATTGATTTTAAATCTACGTGCCATTATGGATGCATTAAATATTTTAAACTTATATTTGCTATTTGCATGACATTATGGAGTGGTTAATTGAGCTCAATTTAAGCTATAGTACTTAAAAATTGGTTTCGTTCTTTGCGAGTTCTGTCAGTTTTCCAACTGCATGTTTAACTAGGAATCTATCCGCCGCGGACGTACGCGTGCTTCGATCGAAACGCGCATTTAAGACTTGTTCAATATAATTGTTTCTATTGCAATATTATTAATAAATGAGATCACGATCAATTACAAAAGCTTGCGGAGGTTTATTCATTTTTTTTAAATTACAACAATTTATTTTGCAGGGTTCCCTGCCAGATGATAAAATATAAAAATGTACTTTTAATTTTTATTTAACGTTTTTCTGCTGACATGCGCAACAAGTGAATGTTTGATGGTTGTAATAGGATTTGATTGACAACGAACATTTTCTCAAATGGGCACATCATGGGCAGCTCAATGTTTTTATCAGACAGTTCAATGTCCAAAAACTCACCGTTGGTCTTGCACCTGGATAAATAAAGTGATACCTGGAAAAAGTGAACTTCAACAACAAGTTACATCAGCTTAAAGCTTCAGGCGTAGTTTCGGATATTATCAGCGTCAAAATGTCATATTGTTTAATTTAAATTCTTATCGTTGATGCTTTGTGATCACGCCACCGTATAAATTTTTTGCCTACGTAATTTTTATTTGAAGAGGATTGTTTTTGTCGGTTTATCGATTAGTCAGCAAAAACATTAAATGATAAAAATAACAAGAGCTCATGCGATCCGAAAAATATATTAGTAAAAAAATACAGTGCTCAGTGCAATACAGTTTTGAGTTCAGTGCTGTGGTTAGTAAATTTGAATCAGTTAAAAATTATATTTCTATTAACTTCTTAAAGACAAGTGAAATCGAAAGAAAGATTCAAAATAAAAAGTGTGGTTGCAGGAAACAAAGATAAATTGAATTTTGCTTAAGGTTCTAAACGTAAATTATGAAATAACCGAATAATATAGCAAACTCTTGTCATTCAACAAACTAATCAGTGTAAACGAGGCTTAGTCGACTACAGTCTTAAGTGGCTTAAACATTACTATTATTAAAATTAAAACCCACGTTTTAGTGGAAGTAGCTTGTGAAGAAACATTTTCCGGTCAAAATATCTCAAAATTGAGAACAAAATTTTGGGAGACGAAGGAAAAGTAATATTTTCTTAAATTCATAATTGTAAATTCATTGCTAATACATGATACAAAATTATAATGTAAACGTACACGCGGAAATATACAGAAAAGTATCGAAGCAATTATTCCATAAAGTTATTGATTACATTGTGTAAAATAAATCGGTAAAATACAGTTTAACGTTAATTCAAAAGTGAATGTAAAAAAAATCAATAATACGATAGTGAAAATATTTACTTTCTGAAAAATTCGGTTGGAGATAAAATTGTAGAAAGAGAAGGATTCAAATGCAAGACACAAAGGTAAAATAACATTTTCTTAACTGCATCATATTTTAATTTTTCCTGGTGCAATGTATTATTTACTTCATACACAATGAAAACTTTGTGACTTGGTGAGATGCTGTAAATTACTAGCGTTATGATGGAAACTAGTCATGTCAAACATAATGATAAAACGAAGATAAATCTGTACAGATAAACATGTAAGTAGTAGGTATAACTAGTATGCATAGAGGGTACGAAAAAACGTACAGATGGAAAGACGGACATACAAACAAACTAATCGCATAACTGCGATAAATCAAGATTTATATACGTTATAAAATACAAAGCCAGAATGTCTCATATAGAATGTTCGCATAGTTTTTTATTAGATTTTTTTTACATTACATATTATCTGATTTTATAATTTTTTCATTTTTGGATGTCTTCACAGGGTACTAGACGTTCAAATATATCTTTTTTTTTAAACAGCGTCAAGTAAAATTTTATACATCTTTCTGAATTTTTTATCCTCCGTAAACGAAGATAAAGTTTTGCGTTGCATGGCTTTACTTCAATAAATGTCGGGTAACATGCCGAAGTAAAAAACAAAATATTTTAGAGGAGGGAGAAACTGTATGAGCATTTTTTGAAATGATGATCATCATCATTTGGCATTTGTTTTACAATCCATATTTTTAAACAGGTGTTAAAACGTGGTATTCGTATTCTTGAATAAATAATTTGACACGACGCAGTTTTGGATTTCAAGTATTGATTTTAAATAATCTTTATGTTAGTAAAATAAAGATACCCGTCAACTCTGAGTATGTTATCGGGGAAGAGCTAAATAATAATTATTTTTAATTTTTTAACGTAAGAGTCAGTAGGAAGTAAGTACTTTATTCGTATTTCTAATTTAAAAACTGTTTTAAGATGCTCGAGCCTTACTATTATTATGCAATTATTATAACAGTGTATAATATAATCGTCGCCGCAAATATTAAATAACTTTTATTCATCATCCACTCCTTGACATCATGTACACACACAACCATATATGCAAGCGATTTCATCGAGAGTTCAATGCATCTTAACACATAGTGCTAAAAATATTAAGGTCATGACACGCTTATCAACGTTATCAGTCATTATAGTGTACCACAAAATATCCAACTTTTGTGTATTTTATCAACAGCAAAAATGATAAGGAAGATACGAGGCGGTTACCTTCAATAAAAAGAACTTTAATTTACATGATGTTTACGTATTGCCACAGCATCCAAAAAAACCGCCACAAGGCTTTGCACATGCCTTCCAATATGCATCCAATATTTTATCAGAAAATGAGCACGATACATCTTCATCCTTTTAATAATCATTTGAGTGTAATTTTATTAATCAATCAACCTTTCTTACTTTACGTCAATTAATAATGTGATAAAATGTTAGGGACCCAGGTTTACCCTTTATAATCGGCGAAAAGCTATTTTAAGGGACGATATGCTTCGAAATTTGCAACAAAAAATTGTGTTGTGATAATGTTTTTAGATTTCTATTTTACGAAACTTAATATTTTTAAAGCCAACTAAAGCATTATCTTTTTAAATCTGTATTTATTTATCCATTTTAATTTCTAAGCTGATAAATTGTAAGTTAGGGATTCGTAACTATATCTTAAAATACTATTGATAAGGACCAAAGTCATTCAATACCTAACTGATAACAGCAGAACATAGAAAAAGTGTTCAAATGCGAACTTTTTCACTTCTAAATAAAAAATCAGTTAAGGGTTATAAAATGCTGATATGAAACAAATATTCCAAATAACATATTATTGGTTTGAGTAATCTGAAAATAAAATTTAAAACTACACATCAGCCTTTCCAGCGTTCCACCAAAACTTCATCATTAGTTCACATAAAATCGCCAGACCGTTTTAATTGATTCTTTTGTTCCGTCGTGTTTTTACATATAAACGTTATTGTTTTTTTGTAAACCTCATATTTTCTTTTTAAGAATGTAGCGCAAAGTAAAAGTTCGTGACCTGGTTTAAAAATGCTGTTTACATTTAAATTCATTCTGCGTTTTCTTTTTGCAGCTTGAAATAATTTGCTGAACTAACTATTGATTGTGACTACGTAAATTTTGGAGGAAACTTTTATTTGACTTAAAACTTCTGTGGAACTTTTTGTGACAAATACTATTTCAAGATGAAGAACTTGGTTGTGGGAGATGATGGTAAGTAGCGTTTTATTTCTCAGTTTCAGTTTCAAATTAATGTATAAATAGATTTGAAAGTGGTCATTTCTTCATCTTTATTTTTAGACTGTTCATTTAATGAAGTTGTACTTGTTCTTGGGAAGCTTTCCTCCTTTGTGGAATTTGCTGACGATTGGAGAAAACTGTCCAGGGCACTA
>JAQIWO010001434.1:0-10271 GCA_034695405.1 Entomobrya muscorum
AGGAAGGTCATACGGAGGTCATGAGCCAGAGAACTGCTAAAAGGAGGTCCAACAACTCGACAAGCTTGGAGATTCGCCAGCAAAACGCTGTGAACGGTTAGGAATAATACAATAATTGGATTTAATAAATGCTATTGCTATAAGGGCTTTTTGTGCATATCCAGTTCGTTGTTTGCACGTGATTAGGGTCCTTTGAAGTGTTCTTTTACAATAGGAATCAAATAAAATGAATATAAATTATCTTGCTATTATTTTCAGTAACATCATTTTTACAGAATAACTTTATTGATTTTCAAATTCCCGAGAAGGTCAAATATATCTAGGTACTTTTTTAGAGATCCGAACTGTTAAAATGAACTTTTGCTGAAAATCTGCAGCCAATCGTTCCGTTGCTTCCTGGCTATGGATTTTCGTCACCAGCACAAGACCCAAGCTGCATACTGCGTAAATTTTAATTAAATTGAAATTCGATGAACATTTTACCCACTGGAACAAAAAAAACAGAAATAACGGTTTTCTCATGTGATTTTCATTAGTCCAAAACTTTCAATTTAAACAAAAAAGGCAGTTCAGCGAAGGAAAATAAATACTGTAAGTAGCAAAATCAGCATCAAACATCAACTTTTGCTAGACATTTGAGACGGGACAAAAATAGGTACGCAAAGATATGTATGTTTTAGACGCCTTCAAAAATGTGTACAAATCTATAAACAAGCTAGTAGTAAACAGATTCGTTAAACTTCAGGAAGGACTATTGGAATGACAAAAATACAACCTTAAGGAATTGCAATATGTCTACTATCGAAAGGATATTTTTAAAAAGATAAATCACATTTGAATCCAAAAAGAAAGATTTTATTTTATGAAATGTTGACGATACAGTCCACTGCGCTGGGGAAAATTTTATTGAGTAATTGGCAATTACATTAATTGACCGAAAAATTAAATTGTTCAAATGTGGCTCATAAATGCAAATAGACTTGTCAATTGTTTATAATTGCCCAACTTTGAAAGCACAAAACTCTTTCCAAGAAACGAGACACCCAGTTTCCTCAGAGTCAAGAACAATCTGCTGTTTTCCGCGTTCTGTTCCAAGCCTTAAATGCCAATAATTTTGATTCATCCAAATTTATATAAGTATATTAATATCCATAACGTATAAGTTTGGCTGTTATTTTCTTTTACAGCAACAAAGTGAAGGCATGGAAAAACTACAACGTAATAAAGTTTTAAAAAATCGTTTTAAAAAGCTGTCTTATGCTTGATTTTATAGTTTCGCCTCAGCGATACGAATTGGTTGATATGTGATGTACGCACATAAAAAACTTCATTGCTGTTAACGATTTATTGGTAAAATGCAACCGACGCTTTCTTAATATTTTAACCAGTCAGGTCCGCTCAGGTCAGAATTGTGAGGAAAATTGATGAAGTTAATTATGAAAGTGGTCGCTTTAAGATTAAAAATGTTTTATTTGCATTTTTTGGAAAGATGCAGCAGAAATGTTGCAAACAACGAAAATGAAAGTTTAAACGCTGACTACTGTTTTTTTATTTTATAAGTAATAATATATTTGTTGATGAAATGAACAATATGATGAAAAATTTTCGTAAAAGAGGCTTTCCACTCAAGTATCTACATACTTGCAAGCAACGACTATTAGAAAAAAATCGTGCGGATTTATTACAATCAAGCAGTTTATTCCTCAAGTTAAACCTAGAAGAAAATCACCCTGAGTTGACTAATACCTACATCAAACCAGAAAGCTATGTTAACAAAGAAGACGATCTATTTTTTACGATAATCCCATTTTACTCAAATGTGAAAGGTCTAAATACATTTATTTTACAACAAATACAAGAACAAATAGATAAATGTCAAGATACCGGTATCACACATATACTTCAACGAATAAAGCTCAAACTTGGATATTGTAACATGAAAAGAATGGAATGCATGCTTAATAAATAAACAAAACAATATATTATGCTAATGATGCCCAAGAAATCTTCGATAATTTCCTGTAGTCTTGCAAAATCTTAGAACAATATACATTGAAACTTTTTTGTGTGATCTCTCAATCGTAGCTTCAAAGATACTTCTGCAGAAAAGTCTATAAAATCAAACTGTAGCTAGTTTCCATTTTTTTGTTTCAAGGAAGTGCCAAGTTTCTTTTTGATTTTAATTGAATAAAGCATTACTAAAAGAAATCAGCTTTCAGAATATCGAAAGAAACAGATTTCATTACAGGTAGATAGATATATATACATTATCTTGTAGCTTTAGGTGGATACAAACTGTCAACTTCAGTTTTAGTTCTAACGGTTTATTAGTGTTTACTCATGACAGTTAATAGATAGGTGTATGCAAGAGAATATACTATTTGCACGCACACGTCATCCTTTGTTAATTAAATTACATGGCTACTTATATATACCTACTCTGCATCTTCTTTCCATTTTGATCTCTCCCTTTCTCTTTGTGAGAGTTGAAACAATTTATGTATAGGTAATACATTTACTCTCTTTGCTTTGTGAGGTTTTCTACTTCTTTGTCGTATTTTATTAAGAGCAACGGACACGAAATGACGTGATGACATGACACGGATTCTTAATGTATCCATTTTACGTAGGCACTTCCAGAATTCCACCACATGTTTCTTGGCTCTAGTATCGCACTTACTTAGTTAATATACTTTTGTGAAAGTTTCACTTTCTCTGAATCAGAGCGTGCGTGTGCTAAAAGAGTAAGTTTGGTAAATGAAATAAGAGAATAGAGCCTAAAGGCGGGTAGCGAGAAAAGAAAGTCCTTTTATCGAAAAAAAATTCGATTTAGTATTTTCTTTGACACAAAATAAATGGCAACGTATGTCCTGCTTAAGATTGAACGTTTCACTTTAGCAATCCGCATACTATATACCCTGTTACCTTTTATTGCGTGTCGTTCAACACGGAAAAATAATGTACAAGAAAGTCAATTAATTATTACTTTCTCCTCACAAAATGATATGTGCACAGAGCCAAAATTGAATTACGAATACACTATATTTTATCGAGGAAAGGGAAAGAATGCCCAAAGTCAACATGAGGAATATGACATTACACGGGGAACTGTGAGACTACACTGTATGCACAAAAGTTTTTAACAAGTCTAGTGCCAAGTATTTCAAGGTTTAACGCTAGCTGAAACATAAAACAAAGATGAGTATAACGCTTCATCTAGTACGTAATAAATATAATAAGTAAAGTTTAATTTAAAAAGTCAAAGTTTTTTAAGAGTGTATAGCTTTGATCATACCATATATCATGTTTCAATACACGAGAAAGATTTGAATATTTGAAATTTACATGTGAGCAAGTACCGATTCCAGCCATTAGATCCAGACAGAAAGTTTTCAATTTCCTCTAAAGCATCATTGAATACTTTGTATTTATTACCGTATTTGTAAAAAAACCTGACATTAGTAATATTAAATTCGACCGACCATATTTCTTCAGAAAGGTTTCCTCTTTTATGCATGATCGAAACTTTGAAACTTTATGATTGGGTAATATAGGAGCAAAGTCTAGAAGGAGAAAGTGTATAATATACCTATGCATCTCTCTAGTACATAAACGTACTGTGCTCGCATTACTGCATTATGACTTTATATATTTTAAAACATAATATAGGTAATTTGCAAATTCTAAGGAAAAACTAATATGTGCTTTTGAATTGCAAGTCGAAGAACAATGCAATAACAGATAATGACGCAATGCATTTTTAAATGAAATGAAAGAGGCAGTATGAAAACAAAATTAAACTTGTTGGATGAGTAATGTCAAATGACGAATAAAAGGCTTTTGTTTTTAAAGGAGAAAGTTTATTCTTTTATTTTCTCCGGGTATTCATGGTTTTTTCTCTGTATAATTTTTTAAATTAAGGAATATTTACTTTTTTATGAGACTCGAAGTTGGAAGTTGAAGATCGATTAAACTTTTGATTCGATTCCCTATGTACTTCATTTAGGTACACATGTGGCACTCAGCACAATTACGGAAAAAGGGAATCAATTATTAGCGAGGCAACCACCGTGACGACGATCAACAGTGGGATTAGTAGTACCGGAAGTGGTGGTGGTGGATATGGCAACAGTTTCCTCAACAGAAGATCAATTTCACCGTCCCCTAGACGAGGAATTGGCCAAGCTCGACCACCGCCATCTCCATTGCAATTCTATCAGTCTCACCAACAGCAAGCTCCCGCCGAATCAGTTAGAGGAGGAGGAGGAAGAGGACCTATGATGGTGATCCTGAGTGAACCAAAGCTGCAGCCAAAGAGTAACGACGACACAGAGTATGTTCCACAGTCTAACGCTAACACATCTAACGGTAATGGAGTCGGGACCACATTCGGTAGTACTTTAACTGCTGGAGTAATGGAAGAAACCCCTGAAAAATATTAAAGAGGATATATAGAACTTTATTTCAAATTATGAAAGTATCTTTGCACTATTGCACTCATAATATTGTGAAGTGAAGTGAGAAATATAAAATTATACTTGTTATTACAAGATTAAATTAAGAGCCAACTTTGATCTCATGTTTTCATATGAAATGATGTTTTTCCTATGTTAGCTCACAAGTACTATGAATATTATTGCATGTATTTAATTTTTCACATAGAAATGTAGTTTTGTTCTTATATTACCTAGTAAAGAAAATGCTTGGAAGCGTTCTCTTTTAATATTTATCTACTTTCTACTCGTGTAGTGTCATGTAAATTAAATTAGAGGGATCAAGAATGGTGGCGAGAGGCTAGAAAATTTTCACGGTTCCATGTATTTATTAATGTATACGGGATGTATTAAATTATTTGATGTGTATAATATATGTCCGTGTCATTGTAGTTTTAGACTGTCACATTCAGGGTACGCGTGCTTATTATTAGCTGCATATTGTAATTGTAATATTACCAACCAATTGTATTTATTTACATGTTAGCCATACATTATCTTACAAGATGGTGAATGAATGATTAGAATTTCAATACAAACTAAGATTGTAGTACATATGTTTAAATAAATATACACGATGGATTAAAGAACGTAAAATATATTGAATGTTGAATGTGATTGAATGAGAGTTGTTGTTGTAATTGGTATATATATATATCAACAATAATATTACTGTCAAAAGAATGATAAATGAATGTTCTGTTAACCTAGTCACGTACAAAATGCCAAGTTGACATGAATGTAAATATATGCGTATATATTTAGTACATATATTAATAGACTATATATACTTTCGTGTTAACTAAGTAAGTGTTAGATAGTTTGATGTAATGTACATTAATGTCTGAATTTAATACAACTAAGAAAAACTGGGAGAAAACAAGAATACATTTTTGTTTTGCATAAATATGTATGCACACCTGTATAAACTACTAAACTACAACTATTATTATAGCACAAATTACAATTAGGGATGTAGAAAACCGAAATTGGCTTAATGTAATGTATATACATATTCAATGTTTTAAATACGTCGATACCTGCTCATTTCCGTCTCATCGTAAATCATCTACTGTTCGATTGTCGTGTTAAGTGTTAAAATCATTTTAAATATCGTGTATTCCAGTGTGTAGAGTGTGCGTGAGTGCAGAGATGCAAGAATGCGTAAGTAATTTAAGCTCTGAAGTAATCAAGAAAAATCAGTAATCTTATGTGGCGCTGCTGTGCTCTGCTCTACAAATATATACAAATTAATTCTAAGCAAGGCTTTTAAAAGTTGATATGAAATAAAAATGTCTATCTTAATGATAAAGGGTTTTAAAATCGAGTTATAGCTGTTGAGGCAAGCACCTTGAGAATTCATAATGTTAGCTAAAACAATTGTGGCAATTTATGTGTTTATAAATGTTACAAAATTATTGTGGAGTACAACCTGATAATATGATGAGAATGTGAATACAAAATTATGTGAAGAAAATTCGAATAAATGTGAAGAATACGATTTTAAAATAATAATTGACGCTGTTCTTCATTCATGAAACAATTTGAGGCATGATGAATTTTTGCAACAAAATAAACAAAATAAGGAGGAAGTCGCAAGTCGCAAATCCCACTTCCACCCTATATTGCATAATTAGGACTATTGCACTTAAAAGATACAAAAATAAATTTTAGTGCAGCTTTGAAAGTGAAATGCTGCAACTCGAATTAATGAAATAAAATTTTTGTATTTTGTATAGGCTCTAGCCCACTTCACTTGCTGGAAGCGATGACCACATGAATCAAGACGAATATACTTCCCTATTGTTACCCTTATTCCTTATCTCCTATCCAGTGGACCCTTGAAGTTTTACTCTGCAATAATTTTGTCTGTACAATTCTTCGGGCTAGGGTTTTTGTTTGAATAAATTTATTTTATTTGTAGTATCAACATAAGCATATGAGTATTAGTTTTACTTATCATATAAACAATTATATTATTTCTAGTGTCAGCATGATAATGAGTTTCTATTTGATTTTATGTCACAACAAAAATCTGATCAAACCGCTTGAAAACTGGAGCATCATCATTTTGCTTGCCTTGCCGATTATTCCATTCTATGTTTTGGATTCCAGATTCTAGGCCCGAACCTGAAACTTGAAGCTATCGTCGATCGTCTTGTTTACAGTTGCGAATAAAATAAAATAATTAATCGATTGCATGAAAAGAATAAATCTGCCGAAAAGAATAAATCTGCCGAAAAGAAAAAAAATGCATTTCTTTGACTAACAAGGGATAACCGCAACTAACGCTAACACCTCCAATTCCAGCTATTCAACCGATTACGCTTGTCTACTATAAATCTTTCTCATGCAAAACTATATAACTATATCATGGTCACTATATAGTGTTCGGAAATAAGGGAGTGGGTGGAAGGTGTTTGGTAACCATATCTATTCGTGCCCATCTACCTACAAGATAAAAAAACTTTATTCATTTTGTTGTGTAAATTATTGTAGTCTAATTTTTTTTTTTAATTTAACACAACCAGTTAAAGCATCAACTAGTTTTTAAACATACTGATACATATGTACGCATAAGTATAAGTCTTTGCCTTGTTATGTAAATCCCAAACAAAAAACATGAAAATGTTCCCAATTGTCACTGGACTTATGTTTTATAGCACTTGATGATGCCTCCTTCTTGAGAACAAATTGAATGAGTCAAGTGTATCTCACTAACGTCCCAGGCCTACACATAACATTGGTCAACCACTGTGTCTTACATTCTTTGCGTCAGTTCCAGAGTGACATCCTGAACAGAGATGAATCTGTTAAAGAATAGGAACAAGGAAAAGGATGGGCATGGACAACCAAGAGAATTGGAACAGTTGGATGACGATGACTGCTCAGACCTATGGGTTTGTGCTATTTATATATTCATTATAATTTAGTTATACCGTTTGCCTTGGATAGCATGTAAACGTGTTCACGGTTTATTTTTGCAGTCCTTGCCGTCATGGACAGAATTACGGCAAGCTCGCCTGTACCGGGATAAGAAAATTGCCCGTCTCAAACGTCTAAAGCGGAGAGAAGAGCGACTAAAGTTGAAGGAGGCGATGAAGAATGTACGAAGATACCATAATAATAATAAAGCTGTTCTTAAACAATGAATTAGTCATCGTGATTTGTATTTTTTCCTCTTATTTCTCAACCAGGCTAAACCCGAAGACTTGGATCACCATCTTCACGACATTGTCAGCATTGGAAGCCTCAACACACAAGACGATGAGCTGGATGATGATCTTCCAGAAGACATGAAACAACGCGGTCAATGGAACAACTCCTGCGAGTTCCTCATGTCAATCATTTCCATGTCGGTAGGAATGGGAAACTTTTACAGGTTTCCTTTTGTCGCCTTCGAAAATGGAGGAGGAGCTTTTCTTATCCCTTATCTCGTCGTGATGACTCTAGTGGGTCGACCGTTATATCTTCTCGAGTTAGCAATAGGTCAATTCTGCTCGTATGGGCAAGTCAAAGTTTGGGACATGTCGCCAATCTTTCGCGGTGTTGGATATGGCTCGGCGATCGCCTCGTTTTGTGTGGTCAGTTATTACTCTGCGGTGATGGGCACCACATTTTATTATCTGTTCTACTCCTTCCAAGCGACGCTACCTTGGACGGTGTGCAATTCGAGGTGGGCCGGCAAGGGAGTTTGTGAAAAGGTTACGAACATGACACTCCTAAACAAGACGTTGAACATGAGAAATATTGTCAACTTGCCACAATTGTATTTTGAGTAAGTCTATAATCATTTACTGTATACGATTTATTTTTTGAATCGGCTGTGCATATAAAAAGATTCGTTTTTTAAAAAGTAATGAGGTGATACAAGAAAAACCTCAAATTGCCGATGGTATCGGATCTCCCCTAGGAATGCAAACATTCTGCCTATTTGTTTCCTGGATATTGATCTACGTTATAATCGCCCGCGGTGTGGAGTCTTCCGGGAAGGCTGCCTACTTCACAACAATCTATCCCTTCATAGTGATCGTCATCATTTTAATCGCTGCATGCACCAGAGAAGGAGCCGGTACAGGAATCTTATACTTTCTCACCCCCGTCTGGAGTAAAATGTTAGAAGCAGACGTCTGGTTTGCAGCCGTTGGTCAATGCTTTTTCACCCTGTCAGCAGGGTTTGGTCCCATTACTAACTACGCGTCCTTCAACAACTTCCATCACAACATTTACAAGGACGCTTTGATTGTCAGTGTTATGGACACCACAGCCAGTATGATGGCGGGACTCACAGTATTCGCGACACTGGGCTCTTTGGCATACGCAATGGAGAAGCCCATCAAAGACGTGATATCAAACAGTCCAGGACTCGTGTTTATCACGTTTTCTGACGCCATCACCAACTTTGACTACTTCAAATATTCCCCACAAATTATGGCCATTCTCTTTTTCACCATGTTGCTCAGTCTCGCCGCTGGATCCGCTGTGGCCTGGCAGCAAGCCGCCATTTGTGTGATTTGCGACAACCTTCCAAAGCTAAGCCGATTTTGGGTGACGCTAGTTTCCTGTATTGTTGGATTCCTTGTATCTCTCATTTACGTCACTCCTGGAGGACAGTTCATGTCAACCTTGGTGGATAATTTTGGAGGTAATCTGAATGTATACATGTTGGGCATTGTGGAGTGCATCGGGATTAGCTGGGGCTATGGGCTGAGAAACATTGTGAAGGATATGGAGTTCATGTTGAATAAGAAGGTGAGTATCTACTGGAAAATATGTTGGGGGTTCGTAATCCCTGTTCTGCTCACAGTTGTCCTCATTTACGCACTCGCTACTAATGGGAGGCTGACACATAATGGACATCAATTTCCAGATGTGGCGATTGCACTTGGTTGGGTACTTACGTTTATAAGCTTGGTCCCACTTCCCATTCTGGCGGTGTTGACATTAGTTAGGAACCAGGGTTCTTTCAAAAACGTAATTTCTTAACAAAATATTTTCTGAAAATACCTTCCTTTAAAAAAACCTTCCCTCCTTCATATGCGATCATTAATACCTCTTTTTTTCTGATGCAGCGAATATTAACGGCAGTGAAACCTCTTGACGAGTTTGGTCCCCGGAATCCAACTGACAAGGAAAGATGGAAAATGTTCAAGCAAGGGATAATTAAGAGTGGACCCCGCCCAGATACCTACCGACTTCCCGAAGGGGAGACCCCCTCGAATAACAATTTACCTGACTGGCTGACAATTCTCGAGGACGGCACTGTTTTACCTAGAAAGAATGTTGAAAGGACGTCGAGCGAACTGGAGGATGCGGAAGTCAGCAAACAAATTAGCAATGAAGTTATTAATCGCAGCATCGATAGCCAATCGGAGGATGAAAATAGTTCACGTTTAAAATCGGCAAGGCAGAAGAGTTGGCGTTAAATGCAAAACAATTTGTAGCTAGCTCTTTTCTCCTTTTTTTAAAGAAAATCAAATCATCATCCATCATAGTTTTGATGTGCAAAAAAACACCAAATAATAATTGATCACTAATTGGCTAAAATAGTTAAAAATTGTAAAGTCTGGAATAAATATAATATTGTTTTCAAATTCAAAACCAAGTTGCAGCAGAAATTCAGAATTGCTTTCACATTCACACAAAAAAAATAATGCAAAAATTAACTGGAGGTGCGGGGTATCGATCCCCGTACCTCTCGCATATGTCGGCATAAGAAAAGAGAGGGGGTAATGCTGGGGATGATGATGATGCTGGGGTCGACGAGCAAGAGGAACT
>JAQIWO010001435.1:0-10265 GCA_034695405.1 Entomobrya muscorum
ATGACCATGACAATGATTGACAAAACTGCATCACAATGAGAACGCATAATCATACGATATTTAACATGATGGGTATAATAGGTATTGCATAACATGAAAGGAATGAAATGAAAGTATCACGTTGCCCCCGATCTCTCTTTTTAAAATTTTTTATTTTTATAGTTTATCTCAACAACAGTCACAATTTTTTACTACAATTTATATACATATACATGTCTTTTATTAATTTTATAAGGACAACAATGAAAACATAAGACACCCTAATCAACTAACATACAAGTTGACACTATACTAATATACTACAACTAATATACTTACTTTTTTTAACTTAAACTATATACCGGGAAAACCCAAAAATCGAATGTATACTAACTGATTGACGTACTAACAAAATAAATTAACTAACATAACAATTAATGCTCAGGGTCACTAAACATTGAATCAATATCACTCCCATATTTCCAATAGAGTAAATTTTCAGCTACTTCCTCATGTTTCGCTAGATCCAATTCATCCCTTTCACTGCCGCTTGTAGTAGAAGAAGTAGTTGTGACGGAAGTAGATGTAGAGGAAGTGGACGCAGTTGAAGGAGGCTTGGTGGGATCCTCATCCTTCTCCTCCTGCTCTCCAGCAGGAATGGCATACCCGGGGACATATTCATGATATGTCTCTGCGGCGCTTTCGGACTTGAGATATTCTACCTCATAAATATTGTCGTCAGGATGAATGTGCGCGACTCGGAACAGGTACCGCTTTCCACGCTGGAACAATTCCTTTCCCTCTTCCAAAAGAATAGGGACTTCATCTTCTGACATGGGGAAAAAATAAAATAAAGTTTATTATTAAAAAAAATTTAATTAAAATTAGATGGTATAATTTACATCATAAAATAATCATCATGAGAATATTTACATACCAAGAGGACAAATACTAATAGCCAAAGCAGGAACCTGAAAAAACTCCCAGTACAACGGTCGCATTTCATAGTCATCCGTGTCCAAACCCCTCATCGGAATGTAGTCATCCCAATCAATTAGGTAGATCTCGTTGGATTTGACCTTGAGGGCACGACACCATTTGCCAAGTGCCAATGGTTTAACAAGTTTGCTGTACTGATCCTTAGCATCCAATTTAAACCAGAAAGAGTCGTTAATCGCAGGATAAAATCTGGACTTGTCAACCAACGTCATGTACCGACCAACTTGATCAAGCAGTACGCGGTGATAATTGCAGTGCATAGGATGATTCAGTTTTATTAGACGGAGCTCAGCGTACTTTCCTCTAGGCGAAGTGCTTTTAGTTACTCTGCTAACTTGAGCGGTGAACTCGGTTCCGGGATCCAGTTCAAAAGTACTGAAGACGAGCTCCGCAGCCATGCCTTTAAAGGCTCCATTAGTGCCAATAAAATCATCGTCAACTTCTAGAAGGGAACTGGCCGTGCTATAAAGCAGTTCCCATTCCCAATACTTGAGACGTTCCAACTTATCCGTAAGTACGGTGCGCTCCCCTCCAGCGAAATATGTGACGAAAACAGGTGGGAACTTGTAAATTTTTCCATTTCGGGAAGACTGCAACAAAAACAAGCATATTTATAGAAGAAAATTGAACTAAAACAATACAATTTCATAATTTATTTGTTGTTTCATAGTTAGCTAGAATATGAGCACATACCCTGTTTCCTCTTCGATCGATCTGAGGAACTTCCAAATTGAGAAAAAAGTCAGTCTCCTTCTCCTTGAGGCTGTCCAAGTAGAATTTGACTTTCTTGCCCAAAATTAGCTCTCCTTTGAAAGGGCGACTATCAACAAATTCACCTTCAATTTCGACTTTCTCGAAAAGAGCAACCGTGTGGCACAAGGTCGGGAACTAGAAAATAACATTAATTTTCAAATTTCAATAACTACCCTTCAAAGACCATCACAATCCACTTCATACCACCGTCTAGCAATCACTCACCTTCATCACAGCCTTAGTAACTGGCTTCAATTCCTTTACGCTGACCTTGTGTTCACCCCCGAAATCCACAAAGTACACGAGCACTGAAGATCTGACAAGTTTTGGCTTCTCTCCTCTCTTCACCTCTACTAAATACTCAACATTTTCCACTTCCCTAACAATAGCACGCCCGTACTCATTACCGTCGTCCGGGTTCGGTGCAAGGACCACTTCTCCATACTCCGGACGCTCATCCAGAACCAGACCTTCATCATACATATAAATAGCATCAATTATTACATCAATACACCCGTTCATTACACACAACAATAGCAAATTACGTCACCAACCAACACGCTACACTACACATTAGCTTTTTCACTCACCTTCCTCCTTAACCACCTCGTCGATCTCCTCCTTCAAATGGAACAGGTCATCCTCGATAGTTTCCACCTCCATAACATGCAAAAGACCGACAGCACTTGCATCATAATGCATCAGACGAAACTTTTTGTGCTCATCAACCAACTGCTCCAACGAAGGAGGTCCCTCAAGGCACTCCCAACTTTTGCAGTGCTTAATCACCTGCCCCTGCAGATAAGACTGTGCACTTAAACACTCTGCCATCCTTAACCTCCAATTAAATCACTGATAATGATGATTAATTAATGGGTTAATAAAATGAAACACAATTTAATAATTAATGATTTTTATCTTCAAAGACAACTCCACAATTATTTTCCGTTTCGAAAATCTATACCACAACCGAACTTAATAATTGACAAGGGTAAAATATTTACGAACAATTAATCACTCTACTTTCTTTCTAACTTGCAAATCGCAAGAGCTTCAAAAGATGAGTTCTGTCAGAGACTGAATGTTCGCATAGAATGACAGAATCAAGAGAGATGAGAGATCGAGCATGAAGAATGAAACAAAAACGCTCTCAGCATCTGCATGCTCACTTTCTTTCTTAGCTCTGAACTGACAATGAATAGTGTAGTGCAAGTGCAGTCCACTATGCTGTATCGCAAGAAGAAGAATGGAGAGGAGAGAATTGCAAACGACTAATGACTAATGAGTGCTCTCTCTCTCTCTGTCTCTCTCCTTTCTATTTACATTTCTTGCATATTTATGTAATTATGCGTAACAATTTTGTAATTTTTGTAGTAATCTTTTAGGTGCATCGTCCCTTCCACCCGTGCACGTGCTGCTGTAAATACATGTATACGTTCCTACAAAGTTCGATCTCTATTCTCCAGCCTATCCTACCCATGTAATTATTCTGAGCACAGTGCAGTGTTCTTACTTTTTAAATAATAGAATGCTCGACGTTTAACCTATTTTAATTTTTTGCAACGCAGAGATACTTTTGGAGTTGGAAGCAGCGCTGCAAAAGCAAACTTATATATTAGAAGACTCGCCGAAAAGCGGGATTTAGATGACAATTTGCAATTTGGCAACAATGGGATTATTAAACTCAAATTATCAATTAATCATCATGGATGCTTCAAAATATAAATGCTTGTGCACTGTTTTTAGGCAGTTCAAGTCATATTTTATTTGTATGCTTATTTGGTCACTTTCACAGAGAAATAAATTCATATTAATTAACTGTTTATAAATCTATATATTATGTTTTGTCCAGATAGGTTTAATATTTTTATTTTTTCTAGCTTTTTAATATACCCATAACACTTTGCATGGTATTATCATCCAGCCCCGCGACCTTGAGATATTGTGACACTTCCGTCTCACTGAGACTTAGCTCATCATCCTCATTGTGAACGTTGCCTTCATCCTCCTCCTCGTCGTCGTTAGGATGGCGAAGATGCTTATCTTTAGGGTTATTATTAGTAGAAATAATGTAGTTATCTTCGCTGTCATCAGGCACGCTAATAAAGTCCCCAGCACCACTGCCTTCCTCTGTTGTGCCAGTTGTTGAGGAACGATTGCTGCTCGTGTTGGCTCCACCCGAGGAAGAAAATCCTGTGGTGGTAGAGGTCATTGCTGATGCCACTACGGCTTCCACCATTTCAGGTATTACTGAAGTGGGAATGATTGTTGTTGGCGAGGGGGAGGATGGATGAGAGGAGAGATTGCTTGTGGGGCCATCATCGGGATGGGCATCTCCTGGGGACATTACAGCTCCAGAGGTTGAGGAGGAGGATGCTGCTGTTTTTGCAGAAAGAATTACAGATTCGGTTGAAAGCTTATCACGGGTGGGGACCGAAGGCGTGTAAAAATATGTGGTGGAGGTGGAAAGATCGGAAACGGAACCGTAGCCGAATTCGATTTTGTCTAGGGAGTCGTCCTTGGGAATGCCGAGATCCATTCTGAGATGTTCTACCATATCTGCTAGTTTATTCTGTAGAGAGGATAAAAACACGGCTGTACAGAAAGAAAGCTAGACAAAAATATTTTTCAAAATTGAGGAAGAATACAACTTACCGGATTAAGCTCTCTGTTTTGATCCAAATGGGATTTGAAAAGTACCTTGAGCCCTTTATTTGTGTATATCCCTTTCCTTACAATGTCATGCGTCAACTCCGTCAAAAACGTGATGTACCTCTCGTTGGAGTCCTTTCGCCTTCTGCATCAAAATAGTTAGAGTAAAGTAATTTGTGTAAAATGCAAATCAACGTGTACTTGTTTTTGTGCATTATATCCTTACAACTCAGTTGTGGATGCAGATCTCGAGCTGTGCCTCTGCGTACCCTTCGAAGCCTTGCCTTGATTATTATACCGCTTATCAAGGCTGGTAGAACTTGTCTGAACATCTTTACTGGACCTGTGCTGCAAATCTTCAAAATCCACATGCGACTTATGATGGCTACCACTTCCCCTCATCCCCATTAAATGGAGCCCATCACTCAAGCACTTTTTCTCAGGAGTGCTTTCCCTCGTTGTTATCCTACTTTCTCCACTTGAGAATCCATAAGCTGAGTCTCTGCTCGAGTCCTTATTGTTATTATTGCCATTCGTATTTTGAACACTTGGTCTATTATTGGCGGCACCTTCGTGGTGATTGTGGTGATGATGATGATGACGATTTCCCTTCCCATAAACACTCTGATTGCCCAAGTTTTCTCCGCATCCATCAATACTACTACTTGGTATTAAACTAGCCATCGAATTTGACTTGACAAGACTCGTGGCTGCCGACGATGTTCTCAGGATATCTCTACGACCCTTGCGATCCGGTTCATGGAGCACTTTTCGTGGAGATTTTTTACTTGCTTTGATTGACTCGAGATTGTCGTTCATGATCCTCTGGAGAAGGAGATCTTCATCGCCCAGACCACGTTCCAAAGTGGAGTAAATGTTCTTTGTGGAGCCTGGATAGTCTTCAGCGGTGAGTTCATCACTGCCACAGATTGTTCCCTGGAATATTATCGATCACAATTAAATTCATCTCATAAATAGAAAATTGAAGAACAAGAAACATATTATTGCGATATTTTGTCGTACAATTGACGCTATACTCTCCGCTCGTCTCCTAGTTTTTGGCCGCTTATTATTCCCACTACTACTTACATCCTTCTCCGGAATCATTGTATTTATATCACCACCGGAACCTGAAAACCTATTTCTCGCCATTTTAGGGGACTTTTGCTGATGATGAAAATGATGAGCACTTTTCGAAAACTGATGATGATGAAGCTGATGATGATCCTGGTCATCCACCATGAAACTAGACTGCTTATTTCTACTGGACGACTGATTCTTAACAGATTTTCCAACTGGTGCCCCACCTCCTCCCATGATCGGCACAGTAGATGACACGCACTTTCTCGGACTCTTTGGACTAGGAGGTTCATAAGGGAGAAAACACTTTGAATGTCTAGCCTGTCGGTGACTGCTGCTCACCACTGCTGCTGTACTGTTGACAGAGACAGGTCTTTCTGCGGTTACTACTGAGGAACACGTTGGAGTCAATGGAGCGGTTGTCACTCTTTTGGATTTCTTGGATTGCGGTTTGGCGGTTGACGTTGTCAGGTCAAGCTGATGGATGTGGTTGAGAAATCTACGAATTTTTTCCGTCACCCCGATAGGAGCTTGTACATCCGGTGGTGGCTTATTATTGTCGTTGCTGACTGTACTGGCAGTGTCATCCGACATGAATGCTGGAGAAATATAGAGAGAAAGATAAAGAAAATGAATAAATAAATACACATAGAAATTTTATATAAGCTATAGGGTCGGCGGTGAGGAGAGAACATGGAATTTTATGGAATATTCAAGTGATCACATTATAAATTCACTACAATAGTGTGTCCACTAGTGGCCATTTTTTTATTTAGTTTCGAGTACCTAAGCACTCACCGTCCGAAGAGCTTCGGATACTTGACGGTCCGAAGACAACTTGATATTCGGGATAATGCGATGTCAGCGCTTTTTTCTTGCTTCGTCCATTTTTCAACGGAGACTTTATTGTGAGCTCGATGTTATCGTTGGTGGATGAGCTTGGCTTATTGTTCTTTCCTGAGCTGGAACAAGTATTCAAATGGTCAGGGTGACTACCGTACATCAGGGTATCGCGACGATGCCCGTGATGATGATGATTATTATTGTAAATTGAGTTGTTGGTGTTATTGGCGGTTGCAACATTGGTGTTGCTGTTTGTACTATTCTTTTTCTTCTTCCCCGGCTACAAACATGAAATAAAAGTTTTTGAAAGTTTACGAAACCGATTTATTGTCAATTTCAAGGAGGTCATCCCAGGTCAATTTTATTTACAATTTAATAATATGTAATAATATGTACGTACCTTGGAAGACTGAATCATCTTCGAATTGGTAGATAAATTATGACAACTGCCTCTTAAGTTAACGCTACTTCCTCCACCCGCTCCCACAAGACCAGTGTCCACTCTGGGTTTCACATTGAGCAATTTTCTGTAATGATTAGCCATATGAGAGAAAGTCATCCATTGTCCAGCCAATGTGTTTGTGTCAAGGGGAATCCCACCAAAATCTACAGTTAAATACGGGGATTTAGTGGATTTTGTGAATGGGGCTCTATTTACTGCTGGTGTCATAATAGCTACTTGTTTAAATGTTTTTAAAAATGTATTAATTAACACAGTTGTGTATGTAGTAATTACAATCAGCAATAAAAATAGGCCACAAAATTAACCTTTTGATTAAACTTTTTCTTATTTTTTCTGTTATTTTTTAAGCACAAAAAAATTTAAACTCACGAGTTGAAGATGATTGCTTCATTTTAAATGACAAAATCTTAATCCTTGTAATAATTTTACAAAAGAAGAAGGAGATGAAAGACGTTGGTTTTGGGTATTCAAACATCCAAGGTTACACCTATTGACTATGATGACCACTGACCACCACACACTATTTTCTCCAACCTGTACACACAGAACACAGACGGATGATGATGATGCTAATTTTTTAACCACAAATTTTATTTCAAATGAAAGACGTAAGCTTACACATATCCGTCTGTGTATTGTATTACTAGTTTAGTTAAAAAGAAGCACGAATTCACACAAAAAATATTCCCAGATAAATGGAACAAAAGCACGAGACAATCACACGCTAATTATCCCATAATTATCTCATGATAATGATTATGGTAATAACGATGACCCTTGCACGCTTTCATTGTCCATTAATGTCCCCACCAAATTGCGCTTGTTCGCATGATTCTTCTTCTTCTTCTTCAAAGATGAAGATTGATAGCATCAATAGCAACAAGACACTATAGTCGTCCATCACCTCACTTTCCCTCGAATGAAAAGAAAACCCTCCTCAATTTTAAAACGCCTCCAGTAGTCTCCATATACTCCACGCTCACAATAAAAACTTATATGCAAAGAGGACCACTGCACACAAAGTTTACATAAAACAAAAAAAATATAATCGACCCATCAAACAACAATTATCACGACGATGACGATCCGATAATCGACTCACTACTTCTCTTCCTTTTTTTATTCACTTCAAAAGTTTTACTTCTTGTTCCGTGACGTGGCGAGTGCTTCAATGTTAAATCAACAAGCAACGTAATTCAATGCATATCAAGAGGGGAAAAGGGGGGAATGAAAGCTTGAAAGGAAAAGTTAGTAAAAGTCTCCCAACAAATTTTATTCTTACACAATAGCACAATCATATCATCATTCCCCCTCCACCACTATCACCAAACGTGTTTCCATTTTTTCCCAGCAGCAGGCCAGGACTTCCGTTTTTTGTTTAAAAGCCAAGGAGGAAAAAAAGCGTAGTGTTGTGTCAATTCCTGGAGAGAAAATCCGAGACTATCTTTTTGGTTTTTTCTTCGTCCTTTCTCTTGTTTGTGAGCATTCGAGTAGCTACGTAAGTTTTCAAGTGACGGGACACAAAACGCACACAATAAGTTTGTTTTTTAAAGAACACACATGGGCATAATAATAATATGTGTACAAAAAACTGTTTGGGTGAATATCACTGGAAAAAGTCGAGGAATATTAGAGAAGAGGGGAGAAGAAGACGAGAGAGGGTAAAAATGCGTGGAATATTTTCATCCAGACGAAAAATATCCAGGTAAGTGGGCATCAAATGCATGATATGATAATATTATGTATGTGTATATGTACACCTGTATAAGAAGAAGGAGAAAATTGATCCAAATATTTTATGTAGCCCAATCACACAATTTTTTTTTTGAGTTAAGGCTTTATATTGTATTGGAACCAAGCCAAGCCAGGCCAGGCTACAGACCACCACGCTATATAAGGAAGGAAAGAGGAGAGCGAGATATCCCACTTATTTTCCCCGTTTATATGTGACGATGATTATGATGATGATTAGTACGACGAGAGAGAGAGAGACCAGGTAAGTCAGTCAGTAGTCAGCAGCAGCAAAGCAACATGAGCACAACAAAAGAAGAGCGAATGAAAATGATGATGTATGTATGCTTCTCGTGCAGTTAACTTGCAGCACTCCAGAACCCGTGTGACGCTTTCCCCCTCCGTTACTTTTGCTTTTTCTTTCCTTTCTACTTACTTTTCCACAAGCTCGCTTTGTTCACTGCTGTTGCTTGTGGAGTAAAGAAAATGTATAGATAGGAAAATTATTATGTTTTTACGGTGTGCTGACAATATATGTATGTGTGTATGTATATGTGTTGTTGTGAAGGAGGGAGGTACACACAAAACACGATACAGGTGAGTCGTCGTGAGTAGTGAGTAGTGAGCATAATAAATATTAAGGATTAGCAAACCTTTCCTTTTTTACCTGTCATTTCACCTGTCCTGTCCTTCATCTTTTTTATGTTGTTATCCTGCATTGGCTCAAGTCGTTTGTCTTGACATGGAATGGAATGGACAGCATTTGAGAAGGTTTTCTTTTTTTGCGTTGGAACATAATTCATAGTTTTGTTTCGAGAACTGTGTATTCGTAGGCATGTGTATGATTCTCGTTTATGTTTGATTTTTTGCATATTATTTTTTTCGTTTTCAGCATACGCATACATTAGAATAGTAGATGTTTAGTTTATTGTGATTTCTGTAAAAACTGTAGATAGACGCAGGAATTTTCTTGTTTTTTTTTTGTTTTGGCGAGAGCTAGAGATAAATAGAGTTTTATTTTTTTTAAGAGCACCTCACTTTTCCCGTCTTTTATTCGATATACGCCTTAAGTACATACGGCAGGCAGAGGCAGGCTAAACATGCAAGCATGCAAGCAGATTGTTTATTTCTATCGTATATTTTTTTTCGTGTAAATGAAATGGACAGAGTGACCAAGGCATATTTGATGTTGCTTTCTCTTTCCTTCTTTCTTTCTTTCTCTCTCTCTCTCTCACTCTTCAGCATAAAATATATGACATGACATGACCACTTCACTCTTCCGGAGAAAGAAAGAAGGCCACACAATAATAGCAATAATTCTGCTGGCGGTTTCTCAATAATACGATGACGATAATGGGAAATGGAAATGTGTATGTATATATTTCTATTGCTACAAACGATCATCATACTAACTTGAGGGGCGGGAGGGAACGGTTCTTTTTTTAACGTATGAACTGCGTGTGTGAGTGGTGAATACTGATGAGAGTATACTAATGACTTGACTACTTTGACTAGTGGTTTGGTCATTATCGTTATAACTTTGAACGTTTCAATGTAGTAGCCTTTGAATTGGTGTTTGGTAAAATGTGCGTGGTGGTTTGGTTTGGTCTAGTAGTAAGAGTCTCTTGTTTAGATAGCCAACCCAACAACTCAGAATAATGAAGAAAGAAGAACTTTTTTTCTTTCTTTTCCTCATTTTTGGTGAGTATTTCTTTGAGTACAACAAACCAATGAAATTTCCTTTACCAATTCTTCCCCCCGAAGC
>JAQIWO010001436.1:0-10260 GCA_034695405.1 Entomobrya muscorum
GAAGTGTTTAGTAAAATGTATAGGAGATTGGCGCTTACCCCAAGAAAAGAGGCAAAGTACAAGGTGGGGGACACTGTTCGTGTCGCCGGGTCAAGGCTTGTATTTACAAAGTTTTATCGACCAATGTTTTCAAAGGAGATTTTTCGTATAAAAAGGATAAAGCCTACTTTCCCTGTATATTCATACGTGCTTGAGTCTTTGAGTGGAGATGAACTAGAGTCTAGCTTTGTTGATCAGGAATTATCACCCGCAACCATCACCGAATAATAAAATGGATTCTTCATTTACCGTAACAATGGTCAGTGACTAGAATGAGGAACACTTTGCCAACAACAAGAGTTTTCGTTTTTTCAATGTTTTGCCTCGGGAGATGTACTTGAGAGGTTATGAAGTGGCATTGAAATCGATAAGCTATTATGATCGTTACTCTGTGTTGACGGAAAATGCAGAGGCAGAGTTTGAGGAGGTGGATAAAACCCCATTCTTTGATATTGCAGCTGGCCAGAATGAAGTAACGGTCGACCAGACCACTTCCAGCGGAATGAGTTTTATGAAAGATGGAAGGATTTGGGCTTCATTCATAAATGAGATGAATGCATTGTTGGAGGAGGAAAAGATATCAATAGAAGTTGCAGTTGAATATGCTACTCTGGTGGAAGGAGAGGCATTTAGCAGGCCAGTAAAAATAGCATTAAAATATTACAACGATGATCGTAATCTCCTCATCAAACATCCGCTGAACAGGATACTGGGATTCACGCAAGAGCGATTTACCCCAAATTCTGATAATGTTGCTGACATTACTCGTGACTATGCAGCGTTTGATGCTTTGACGGATGAGGAGTACCTGCCAATTTTCCTGTACACACCAGTCCACGAAACAATTTCCCTTGAGCAGATTGAGGGGAAACCAGATTTAACCGATATCCTGACAACTGTAATGGACACGCTGACTGAAAAAAACTATATGACGCTTTTTCGAGTGAAGAAAGCAACGAGTTCTATTGAATACGATATTGCTGGAAATGTGAAAATCATGTTTTCACAATTTCTAAATTCCTACTTAGGCCTGGATGACTATTTTATTTTTTCTGGAAGTGGAAGTGTGGTGGTGAATCGAAATGTATTATTTCCTTCTCGCAATGATACATAAAATACCTTGCCAAAGAAAACGTTTTCCACTAGTTCAAAAGTGCTAGTGTTTGCGGATTGCATTGCCCCTCAGATTTATTCTGGCAAGGAAATGAAACTTTTGGCAAGCTTTGACAGGCAAGAGAGCAGTGAGTTTAAGAAATTTTCGTGGGCACCTCCGTCACTCATATATAAACCAGTCGGTGTGGAGCGAGCATCTCAGATAACCATCAGTCTTCAGAGTGATAAGCTACAATATTTGTCTGCTCACGACCAGCCAACGTTCCTGAACTTGCATTTTCGCCCAAAAGTTTGTTAAATGACTCGAAAAATTACGTGTGACGAGGAGAGAAACTGCTATCTCGACATGGATTCCAGCCAAGACCAGCTTCCAGACGACCTTCTTCCCCTTGAACCTATAAAAAGGGATGATAGTCCCCTTAGGCAAAGGACCCCAAGGGTGCAAATAGGACGTGTGAGAAGAAAGCGTGCTAGTGTCAAGTCACCTGTCATACGAACAAGTCGCAAGAAAGTCGCTGCTGCAAAGAAAATCGTAAGGAAACGACCAATTAAAACCAAAAAGAGGATAAAGAGGACGAATAAGAAGACAGTTAAACGAAAAGGCAGGAGATAAGCCATGGAGAGAGGACTTCAAAAATCGGTGGAGGAGCAGGCGCTAAAGTCTTCGCCTGTATATAACGCTTCATTAAACTTGGCGCAAGTTCCCCCATCTGATATTTCTATTGTCTCGGAGAATTATGAGCAGATATGGCCAACGCACAGCCCAAAGGAGAGCTCTATCGTGGAGTTTTTCATTCCAGGATCGACGGATCATTATATTGATTTGAATAGCACCTATCTTTACCTGAGATGTAAGATATTGGATAAATCAGGTAATCCGTTGACAGCGCTCAGCAAAACTGCACCAGCAAATTGTATATTTAGCACCGCCTTTGTTACGTTGGATATACAAATCCAGAATGTCGGCATATGCTCCGGCTCTAATAATTATGCATATTCTTCGTATATCAACCGAATTATTAATAATAATTCAAATACAATAAGTGTAAAGTTACGTTGTGAGGGGCTGAGGAAGGAGACCACGGGGACGGCAGTGGATGCCACGAATGGCGCATACAAGGAGCTGAAGCAGATGGCACAGGATGGAGTTTTTGAAGTTTACTCAAAAATTAACCATCCAATTTTTGAGATTATCAAAAAATTGCCACCAAACTACTGTGTGAGGATAAAGCTGCGTAAAAGTCCAAATGACTTTTGCTTGATTACGTAAAGTGTGCCAACAAATACAGTTTTTGGGGATAATTTGGTTATTGATGACTGTTATGTGGACTGTCGTCGCGTCATAATAAACAGTACAATACAAAAAATGCATGAGAGTACTCTGGCAAAGGGTGGAAAGTTGTACTTTCCATATTTTGATCATGAGGTAATTTCTTATGTAATTAACCAAGGAACTCTGCAACACACGTCAGAGACACTGTTGAGTACTGTGCTTACGTTTGCTTTGGCCTGCCTCGTCGAGTCAACAACATACAACGGCGATCCAACAAAATCCCCATTTGATTTCAAGCCACACGGATTATCCAGCATTAGTTTGCTGGTAAATGGGGAACCAGTAAACTATTCCAACTTGCGCATTAATACCACCGACCATATGTACATGCGGATATACAGACAGTTGCTTAATATTACCGGTCCTTCCGGTGAGCACTGTGACCTTAGCGTCGAGGATTTCCTGAAGAATGGTTACTTTCTCATTCCTCTCGTGTGGAGCAACACTGGCCGTGAAGATCGTTTCCAGTTGGAGAAGCAAGGAAATGTCAAACTGCAGCTAAACTTTTCAACAAGCACCACCAAAAACTTGAACGTTTTGTTTTATTACGTTACCCCAAAAGTTCTTTCTTTGGACAAGTCTCACGTCTACATAAAATGAATAACAAGCAGTTGGACTTTTTAACAAAGTGTGCAGTAGAGGGGAGAGCTCACGTTGTTACAGCCAATGCAAATGACGCCTTTCGTCATCCACTTAAACCAGGACTTAATGTTTATAATATAAACACTGCTGTTGGCCAATTTCATCGGGGAGAACATTTTGTTACATTGTTTGTTACAAAGAGTGGTGAGAGTGTAGAAACAGAGTTTTTTGATTGTTATGGCAAGCCGAGTAGGTACTACTCTTTTGTGTGGCCATTTCCAATAGTAAAGGAAAATTTGAAGCGCCTTCAGGGTTCCTGGACAAATTTGTGTCCATTTTACTGTTTAGCGTTTGTGAATGCCAGAATAAATGGTGTATGCATGGAAGACTTTTGTGAAGAGTTTGGTGAAAACTTTTTATTAAACGACAGCAAAGTCTTGGACATTTGTGACAAGATAATAAAAGTGCTTCGAGTTGACCCAAGTGCAAAAGACCACACTTTTACTGGCCATCTTCAAAGTGTTGAGAGTATGGAGGTAGTTATTAACAGATACTGTAGAAATCGCTGCTGTTAAACATTTTTTGGAGGAAATATCTCACTCTGCATTTCTGTGGAAAAAAAAACTTTAAAAAAACATATATAAAACACATGGAAAGCAGTGAATGAGTTTTATTTCAGTGGGTCATTTGCATAGTGCACAACTAACAGCAGAGCAGAATGGATCTTTATGACATGATAAATTTGACATTTGATGAGTTGTGTGGAGTATTAGTAAAGGAGCCCCCTGCCAGTTTTCAAAATCCACTCGTCAACAAAATTAATGAGCTAAAGAGGAAATACGACACGCAAAAGCTAAAGGAAACAACTGCTGTTCACTCTGCTGATGAAACGGAGATGCAAATAAGGGAACGACTGAGGAAGAAGGAAAAGGAACTTGACGAGCTATTTGATTCATTTTTTTGGCAAAACCATAGCCGGATATTGTTAGTTCCGGGTACTTGTCTGGAAACCGTGGGACTCGCCCAACTAGCCACCCTCCTCATTATAAAAATATTCTTTTGGGAATATGTAGAAAAGCTTGCCAGAAAACGCCACTCGCGTATTGATGATTTTGACTTGATTGACGGAAAGATTGCGTGGCTAAAAAATTTTTGTCAGTTGGATTACTGGAACGATATTGTAATTACGCTTTGGCCAGTACAGTTTTTAAATAAATTTATTGCAACGAAGCAGTTTCGTGACGAGAGCAGTGAAGGGTGGGTAAAGGGGGAGAGACTTCGGGGTTTAGAGCCCTCTGATGCTCTTAATGAGCTGGTGAAAAGGGTCCGGTACGAGTTGGATCATAAATTTCACCCGGAATAAAAATATAAAAAAACAAATAAAATGGGCTTCAGACTGCTGGTGGGCATCAGTATAGTTTTTCTGGTCCCGCTAGTGACTTCCGGATATATAAGTAATTGTATAGAATGCTTGGAACATAGCAAAATTTTTGTAAAGACAGTTTACCCCTTCTCGGAAAAGCCATATTTTTGTGTGAATCGTTCAAGTCAATTGCCAATTGGCACTCTTGTAGTTCAGCAGGCTTGCAACTTTTCAGATTGTTTTAGTATTGGAAGTGTAGTTAGTAAGATAATAAATAAGACAGAGTTGTGTAGTAGGTTAAAGATAGTTAGTGATAGTTATAGATTAGAAAATAGGATAAAGAAAATGTATTTAATTTTATATCTTGCCTACCTTCAATATGAAGACGGAAGATTTAGCTGGTAAGATAAAGAAGAAAGCCTATCAACGATCTCGGACATCTTATGGAAAGGGGAAAGGAAAAGGAGTCATGATGGCAGCAAGTAGATCCCGGACAGTGACCACAAACAAGTTAGTGTTGACAGTGAACGTGCCACATGAGCATATATCCACATGCACAGACTGTTTTCTTCAATTTGCAGCGGATGTAAAGTTTATGTTTGACAAGAAAAACACTGAGAGTCCTGAATTTTTGTATGCGCTAAAGCAACTTTACCAGTTTGCTTCAAGAATAAGTGTAGATTGTGCACAACACCAGCAAAAATTATCAGCCGAGTACATGAAAGGACTTGAAGAGGTGATGTTAAACGTTTAGAAAAATGGATTCTACAGATAAAAGTGTGAGTGCATCGTCGTATAGTTCGTCGCAAGGTGTTCTGTACGTTTGTAACACTTTCAAGAGAATTTCTGATGAAGATGGATTTGATGTACCAGAAGGACGCAACGTTCCGACTTTGCATGATATACTTGAAAGTTATGAACATCTTTTGAGTGACGTGTGTAAAGATTGTTTCTCAAAGTTTCTCATGAATTTTCTTCGCGTATATACAGGAAAGCTTGTACCAATAAACAGAGAATTAATTGCAGGATTGGTAGAGTTTTACAAGTTTTCCCTGCAACTGAGTAATTACCACGAGAAACATGTGTCTCAGTGAGTATTTTAGTGGTGCGTGTACTTATATAAACAAGTTACTCGATGACTGCTTCAAGTGTTGCTGTGCATGTGATCCATCTTATCCTAATTTGGATGCATGTGCTAGCGTGTGTGAGTTGCTTTGTATATGTTGCGGCCATGATTGTGGTGGAGAGTGCGGATCGTGCGGAAATTGTGGTGGGTGCGGAGACTGTGGAGCTTGCATTTGAGCAGAGTCGAAAATGCCTCGGCGACCCAATTTACCCTGTGCGGCGATTCTCTCCCGCTGTGAAAAAGGAAAATGTATAGAAAATTGTAAAAACTTGCTTCACTTCCCAAATTATGTGAATGTGCTTCGGCTGATTTGTGCACAAGTAAACTCATTTTCTGCATGCCAGACATGTTTCTGTGAGTATGTTTGTCACTTTACCGGAATCGTGAGTAAAGTGTGTGTAGAGCAGAAGCGAGAGGAAATATTTTGTGAAACTTTTGTGAGATCGTGCAGGACAACATACTATAAACTTTTGGTTGACCAGAAAAACAGCAAGCGGGACCATGTCAGCAAACCACCAGCGCTTCGAGTTTTTTAAGGATGTATCGTATGACTTGGAGTATTTGGGACTGGGGCATGAAGCTCCGCTAGCATTAAACATGTGTCACCTTTTTGTAAATACGATAGAGAGATGGGGTGATTGTAGTCATGGCTGTTTTGCAGTCTAATAGTATAAGTTCAACGACAAGTGACTTGTATTTTATTCCCGTAGATATAATAGATTATAGATTAATAGATGAAGAGAGTGAAGAAGAGTTGTATAGGTTATGTTTAGAAATTAATTCCAACAAAAAATGTTTTTGTTGCTTTAGAAATTTTTGTCAGTTGTATTATTGTGTACTTTGTCAATATGGTGATGGTGTAAATAGTTTGCACGACTTTGTATATAATGCAAAAAATTGTTACACGGCTCTCTACGAGACACGCAAAAAGTGTTCACTTGAACATGGATATTCCGTGCAGAGTGAGACATGCATGCGATGTGAAGCCAGCTGCCTTGAAAAAATATCCAGTTTTGCAGCGTTACTGTTAAGTGGAGAAGGAGGGGAGAGATGGACGCCACCCTTGTCTTTTTGTGAAGCTGCAACTTACCTGGGACACTTTAACATGGAAAACTGGTTAGAGTGTAGACTTGACTGTTTCCCTTTTGAGTATAAAAGTATTTATTCTCCATCAGTGTTTGATCATCTCTGAGATGGATCGGTCCTGCAGCTGTATTCCCTTTTTTCTAGAAATTGGGGTATGGCTGCTAAATAATAATCTTTCTCTGGAAGAGAGACTGACTCTAATCCCAGATATTGTGCAAGTGCAATGCCAATGTTTGCGCAGTTGGTAATAATGTTCAAGTACTGCAAGGAGAATCATCCGTGGGACCCTACATTTGGAGGATCGATATGCCCCGTCTGTTTTGCCATAATAAAGGAGAATTTTGAGAGTGGAGAGCCGGACGCGAAGCGTTCAGAGGAGACTCTTGTGTTTATTCTCTATACTTTTGTAAAGTTAAAAAGTTGTAGCCAAAATTGTTATAGATATTTTTATTTTTATTAGTTTTAGATATTAAGAAAGTAGGAATGTAAGTTTAGTTTTTAGTCCGGGTGCATCGATAAGTGTAGGTGCACCCGGGGCGTCGCCGGAGGAAGCGTACAAGTAGGGGCGTCAACGCTGAAGAGGTCATTAGGGCCCCCCACGGTCCTCATTCACATTTGAATGGGGTTAAAGTTCTGAAGAGAGTCATATGTGGGCGTCTATTTTTTTAAGACGATAAGACCGAAACGCAAATTCTTAAAGAAGCATTAGATGTTTGCTCACTTTATAGATGTAACCAGTAAGATAAATATTTTGGTTACATAATAGGGTGATTAAATGTCTGGTGTTTTATCCAGCAGTAGTAGGAGTTTACTTGGCTTTTACTGTTGAGCTCTGTTGCGGATATCTTTGTTAAAAATAGAATCAAAGTATCACAATCGGTGCTCGATGGTGCGAGTCAATTCAAAACAATGCGAGTGTGTGCCAGCAATTTTTTTAAATGTAAGAAGATACAGGATGCTTGAGAAGGGAAATCAGCAACTACTTTGGTGGGAATTTCGAGAGGGATACTGGATACTTTGCTAATGAACTCTTTAAAAGCACTCCAGTGCTAGTTGTTGTTTTTATGTTCAACTGGTACTGGCGTGGCTTTTATGATTCGTTTGACGTTATCAACTAATCCGGTGAGTGGGGCATTTTGGGCCTTTTATGTGATGAGCATTGTTGGCAGTGTTTTTGCTGGTGTATTTTTAAAATCATCATCACAAGTACCGCCACCAATGTTTATTGCTAAAAAATCATCATTGGGAGCCAAGAAGAAGGAAAAAGGGAAGAAAGAGAAGAGACTTGTCAAAGATAAAGTAGTTGTGATTGAAGAATAGTTTTTTTAAATTTTATTCTCTAATTGTAATTGCTTTATTTTTTACAAGTTGCAAATCATCACTGAAACAATACCAAGCAAAAGTAAAGTTTTCCATTATTGATCACTATATCCCTGCACTTGAGAAGAATTAGTGTAAGAATACTGTGATTCACATTAGAATGTCTTTAAATCATCGCTGGTTTGTTTCGACGGAATTTTTGAAGCATCGTTGTTTCTTGAGAAACAGGTTGTAGCACTTGTACGAGTACCGATGAGCTGGATTAGCAAGCCCAAAAGCAAGATCATAGTTGTTTAGCTTGATGGATTGCTGGAGCTGAAGGAACAATTCACCAGAGTAGCAGAGAGTACGAGCGATGCGGTCGAGATTTCGTTCCCGAGTTTCCTGTGTAAGAAGAAGAAAAAGAATAAGAAAATGGTAACATTTGTGGTGGTGATGTTATGTACATGCTTACCGTCTTGTTACAAAACAGGAAATTGTTTACTCGTGTAAAGAGGGGAGAGAATGGCCCGTTCAAAAGTCCTCTTTTAAGTTGATAGTTTTTGTCTGTTGCAGTTGTTTTGGGTCTGCATATATTTCGGTAGCGGCGAATGGCTGCACAGTTTCCAGGAAATTTTCTTGCATTGTTCAAAAGAAACCATGCCATGTCAGTATCGGCAAAGTTTTCCAGTCCAAATCTCTGTGAAAGATGAGCAATGGTACACAGAGAACTGGCATACGAGAGAATGAGACTCTCTTTTGTCCGCTGAAAAATGAAATTTACATTTAGAATGGAGTGTGCGTGTGTGTAAAGTTTTGCAGTCAAGTGATACTTACATTTTCACATCCGTAAGTGTACGGTAATGTCATAAAGATTTCCTTTGCATCGGATAGTGTACTTTGCAGCATGGCACTCTGCTTTGTTGGTATAGTTGTTGTCGTCATTGTTGTTGTTGGTAGGGTAGAAGCCATGGTAGTTGGTACGGTAGATGTTGTTGTTGTTGTCGTCTCGGCTGCCATTGTCGTTGGCATTTCCGTTGTTGTAAAAAGTGTAGTAGAAAATGTAGGACTGTGTGTTGTCAGAGTTGTTGTAGGCACTTGTGTTGTGAGTTGTGTTGTAATTATTGTGGGAATTTTTGTTGTTGGTACAGTTGAAGTAGACATTTGTGTTGTGAGTTGCGTTGTAATAATGGTGGGAACTCTTGTTGTTGTTGTAGGTACAGTAGCAGTTGTAGTTGGCATTTGTGTTGTGAGTTGCGTCATAATTATGGTGGGAGCTTTTGTTTCTGTTGTTGTTTTTGATGCACTTGCAGTTTATGCCATTTTGATTGTGGAAACCTTTGTAGCTTTTACAGTTGTGTCTGCTGCTAGTGCTGCTGCTACCGGTCTAATGGTTGTAGATTTTGTAATTTGTTTGGTTATCGATGGTCTAGTTGTTGTTGTTGTTGTTGTCGTGGTGGTTGTAGTGATTGTTGTCGGTGGCGGTGATGCACGCGTAATATTATTTTTTCTTGTCATCTTAACCATTTGATTCGTTTGAAATACAAAGAGATTGTCAGGTAGTTGTATTGTAACGTTTTTTGGTTTTGGCGTGGTGGTTGTTGGCGTACTTTTTGTTGTTGTTGTTGTTGTTGTTGGTAGTTTTGTGTCGGTGTACCCTTGACGAGCTAGCAGGGCGGTAACATCGAACGAGTCGACAGGTTTTAATTTTTTGGTATTATAGTTGTCAACTATGGTGTCAGTGTTTGAAACGTTGACTTGGCCAAGTGTAAGTACAGGTTCATATTTTGTGACAACTGTTTAAAAAAAAGTTATTAGAAAAGTGGATTAACAATAAAAGTATATGGTTACTTACCAGAGACAAGTCGCATCCCTTTGGCGCAGTATTTGTGATTGCGTGTATAAAAAAGCACTTGTTCAAAAAAATCAGAGTCTTCGACACAAAAGTTGAAGCCCTTTGTTGTAACAACGAATTCGCATCCTGTGCGAACGCATTTTTCACATGCGTGATCAATGTCACAGCTTGATGCGTTTGTGATGCTGCTGCTGGTAAGAAAGAAGAAGAAGAAGAAGATGAGAATGTTTCTTGAGAGCATGTTGAGTGGTGGTGGTGGAGATGTTTGTTGCTTGAAAAGTAAAGTGCAAATGAAAATCTTGACGTGTAAAAGAAGTTGTGAGCAAAAGTAATTAGGCATGTTGAGTGATGTGATTTTTTTTTTGTACAGGAGGAACTCTTGCATGCATGTGTTTGCTCCTGCCTGTATGGTTTTGCTCCTGCCTGTATGGTTTTGCTCCTGCCTGTATGTGTTTGCTCCTGCC
>JAQIWO010001437.1:0-10259 GCA_034695405.1 Entomobrya muscorum
CGTTTGAATTTTTTCCTCCAGTAGCTATGGAATGTATATACGTTATACTGGGGAGCTTATGGCCCAGCGAATTGTCTTCATAATTAGCATGGAGATAAATGCAATTTAAATTATAATTTTTTAAATTATGGCCCAAACTTTATAGCAAATCCGGAGGTTTCCTTTTCTTTCAAAAGAAAACTGGGAAACTAGGGCCAATTTTCTCCTCTGTCACTAGTTTTCGTCTTGATAGAAAAATAAGAGAAGTTTTTAACCCTATTTGGCTCCTTTGTAACCCGCACATAAATAGCATTTTTGTACCATCATCATAAGGTTGTTCCTCTAGCATTCCTATTTTTCTTCTTGGATATATGACATGCACCAAAAAACCCTCATGAAGACTCTTAGGATGGTAATTATCATTCTTTTGTCAGGGAGGAAAAGGCATAAAAAGAGGACGAAAACTAGGAGGAGGTCTTTTGCTAGTTTTGTTGGTTGGTCCGACTGTTATATTTTTTTGTTACTTTATCATAATTTCTTGCCCTTTTAAAGAACAAGTGATAGGAGAGCCAAAGGAAGAAAGAGTCAAGTAAAATACTGAACACAATGGAGAAGAGAGCGAAAGAGAGAGGGCACATATCCTTTTGGCCCCGTTTGTCCCACTCCGTTTGTCGTAAAAGTCGAGAGATAAATTAGACATTTTTTTCTTTCTGGTTGTTATTATTGTTATTGTTGGAGGAATCTCTTGAGGGAAAAGGGAAGATTCACTTTGAAATAATATATGATAATATTTAATGAATCCATTCTGCTGTTATGTACATGTTGTATATGTGCAGGATATTTTCTTTTGTTCTCCATACATAGCATCTCTGGAGCGCACACTCATCATCATACGAATCATCATTTTAGAGTCATCATCTTCAGTCAGCGTAATAACAATAATGATAGCACATAACTGACTTTCGGTTTGTTTGTCGAGAGGAGACATTCGCAGAGAGACGTATATGGAAACATTTGAAATAAGAATAACAAAATGGTAATAAAAAAATAGACAAGAAGGGTTTTTTTCTTCTTCGTCGTCTTTTCTTCCTAATTGGGCATGAATGAGAAGCAAATTGTCAGAAGAGGAAGAAATAGAAAATCAAATTGGATAATAAGTGTTCTTGACACTGACTTGAGTTGATATTTGGATATGACGCTTGAGTCTCCGAAGAATAAAAAATAATGAGTAAGGAACCAACACAAAAAAAAATTTGTTTTCGTGACAGTGACATACATTGCTATTAAAACATGAGATGGACTGTAGTTGTATTGTATGTAGTTATGCGTGGTACCCCCACCAACTAGTGATTAGGAAATGCCTATAGTATATAAAAAAACTGCTTGTATTAAAAAGTAGACTAGAGTATTCTTCACGATGGAGAATGGCTGACGGAATGAATGTCGAAGTGAGATTTATGTCACAAGATATAAAGAGCAAGAGCCCCACTGTCGCAGTAATTGCTGTAGTCAGTGGCATGGCAGTGCACTTGTGTGTGTGGCATATAATGCTTCAGAGGAACAGTCAAACTGGCTATATAGCTGCAAGTTCACCAATTTTCATGTCAGTGTAATACTAAAGTGTGCATTACATTTTATAATTATTATTGCCAGTCAACAGCACATGATCATCCCCTCTAAATATTGATATTTGTTGCTGATGCATGCAAAAAAGTTTTATGTGGTCGATAGCAGGTCCTACAACTTGTGTGTTTGCTGCTGCTATTGTCTGTCACAAAACTTTATCTAATTTACTTTATAGCTGTGTGGTGGTAGTACTGTCTATAAAGTGTCTACTGTGTTGTGCTGCCCTCGAAAAAAGGACTATGTACAAGAAAATCATCTCTTCTAGCTGTTGTCAGTGTCACTTATGAAATAGGTACATATTCTGTTGTTGCAGTCATAACTTATCTTCTGTTTTTTTCATCTCTCGAGTCTTGCTTGAAGAGTCGTTAAGCCTGATGCGAAATTATTATTATTGTTATTGGCTGAGATCATGCACAGGGCATGTACAAAACACACGCATATAGCTATAATGTTTTGTTTCTCTGTGTATCTTTAAGACGTGCACGGATACAAAGTACATCACGCTGAGAAGGATATTATAGTTTAGTAAAAGAAGAAAGAAAAAAATCTTAATCTTATTTGCAAACTGCCATTTTTTTCGTCCACGTAACAAAATATTATATTATACTGCATGGCATGTTTAAAAAATTTAACGAGAATTTTTGGCACACGGGCAGATTAGTTAGTTTTTTATACAATGGATATCTCTTGTAATATATATCTCTTCGTTTGCAATAATAAATAAACTACATGATGAGCTTAACAAAATTATTTATATTATTAAAGTTAAGTTGAGGTGGTGCCGGTGGTGGTCTATTAGTATTTCCTATGCGAGCAAAAAAAGGGACAAATGTTGTTCGTGCGTGTCGGAATTGAATTATTTAAGCTTACACTTTGAAAAATGCTAAAAAAAAGTTCAGAGCCAAAGAGATAACTATGATGACTATAATAAGTAGTAAAAAAAGGTAACAATATGTGAGAAGACTGTTGTATGTCTATAGTAATCATTGTCGATATAGGGAAGATAATAAAAAGGAAAAACGACTTATGATGACAATAACGCATCTGGGAGGTGGCTCGTACAATATTTCATGTTATTATCATTTTTGTTAGAAGTGGCAAGTATAAACTTCCAAGAATGAAGCTTTATCATATTCGTGTGCAGGTATTTATCTTTCTTTAGGATATTCACTCGTACTCTCTTTCAGCTTTTTGGCTAAAACGTCGTATTGTAATGCAGTTTTGTTATTGTTGTAATAAAAGCTTTTGTGTGTGTGTACCTATCTATTTATTTTATGCCTTGCATGGTCTTCGCTCTGGTGTGAAATGTCATGATACATAAAAATGACTCAGAAAAAAATACATGGATATTGTGTGGCTCTCCAAACATTTTCCCTTTTTTAAATAGCTACAAGAAAACATAAACGCTTGTCATAAAAATAGTGTCGTTATTAGCATCCCTCTCTGCAACGTATACCTATCTTCTTGTAAGGTCTCTACTCAAAGGTGAAGCACGCTGATACTGTTTTTTGAAGGATTTTTTTTAAAGAAAAGAACATGCGTTTCGAAGAAGTAAAGTGTCATGTTACAATGTCATGTTATATTATGAGAAAGACTACAGCTGTCCTAAATTGGAAAGCTTTTTTCCTGTTCCTGTTGTGCACGAGTTTAGAGAAACCTGCACACATACTAACTAGCTAACGCCTTGTCATGCCAGCAGAGGGTATATTATGCAAAGAAAGCTTGAAGAAAACCTTGTTCGTCCGTATTTTTCCAATGAATACAAAATACGTGAATAACACGAACAAAAAAATCGAGAAGTACAGCTAGACAGTTTCTTCCCTTTCCTCTTTGAAATATTCCCACAGGCAAAACCTATCGACTGTTCTCCTACTCTTTGTAAAGAATTTCGTTTTTCCAGATTTCTGATGATGATGATGATGATGAGATGGGAGTCAAGTACATGAAAACAACAATACTAAAACATTCTTCGAGTTGATTGGCAGAAACTTACAAACTACTTGTACGAAAGAACAATATAACTACCTATTTTGTATATTTTTTTAAAACAAATTTTTAAGTTGATTTCTTGGAGCACGCGAGCAATGAGAAGGAAATATTATGCTCTAGGAAGGAAAATGTCGTTTATTTCTGTTCACGTCGATAATTTTTTTGAAAGGTTGATTCCTGTGTTGAATTGCTTCATGCTTGTATTTTTTGTTGTTTTCACCTGGGCACGAATGCATGTCCCTTCCGGCGGGAGAGCATGAGCGAGAGTGCGTGAGGGTCCCAACTGTTTTATCATGGAATGAAACAATAATATAACAATGGGATGTATAAAATAAAAGAGTAATTTGCTATCTATCATGAAGAACACCTCATCACACCACCACCACAAGTACAGCAACTATTCAAGCGTGTCTCTTTCCTTATATATTCCTCCTCTGAATACAAAGGAGAAATAGTATCACGGCTTCTCTTCTTCATGTTGATGTTGTGAGTTTTGGTTGATGTCTCATGTACAACATGTGCCACTTACTTTGAAAGATGGGCTTCATAAAAATCCTCATGATGCGGTGGTAGTGGTGCTGTGGTGTTGACTGTTGACCGACTGTAGAGCTTGTAGTAAGAGGGACATTGAGAGGTATAATTTCTTTGATGGCTTTGAGTTTGCTGGTTTCTGTGATTGTAAAAGGGATTCGAAGAAAAAGTTAGTTTTTGTGAAGATGAAGGCATGTGTGCACGTTGCGATTTTTCCCTGTTGTATTTCAGATTTCTCCTTTTTAAATACCTCCGCTTTGTTCTTCTTTTTGCTGGTGCTGCTGCTGTTGATGAGTAATCTCTTTTTATGTGAAAAGGAAAACTAATATTAATAGGTTGGTTGCATGTGTCACAACATTAGTGGAGAAAAGCCTAATAAATCGTGTGACGTTTCCATTTTCTCAGGTAATGAGGCATAACACGATCCATCCCCATCTCCACCTGGGCGCACGGGTGGAGCTCTCCTTTCTATGAATCTGCGTCAGTCAGCAAAAAATAACATCCCAGTTCAACACTAAAACTCTTCATAAGCTATTACCTTTCAGTTTAACGTTTTTTGCCTTGCTTGCAAAAGATGGGAAAAGGGAGAAGCCTGTCCCATTAGTTATATGTGGTGCCTGTTTATTGTAGTAGCGAGAGAGATGTTGAAATACTATGTCATAATGCACACGAGCAACTTGGTTTTTAAAACAAAAACCACAGAGGAAAAAAATATATATTCCTCAATTTTCTTGTCTCATCATCACATCTCTCTGCATTCTCATCATTTTCGTACATGCTTTGCATTTAAAATATGTGTTTCAAGATGGCTAAAGCTGCAAAAGCACCCATATAGCATTCGAGTTGTTTCTATTATTACTTGCCATTAGGTTGACGGTTATGACGTTAATATGCCATAGTATGTATGTTGTTATTGTAGACATTAGCCAATATGGCCAGCAAAAATAAAACAAGCAGGAAAAATGGTTTCATTCCTTCCGTTTTATTCTCTCGCCCGTTCACATCGTACGTGAAAACTTTCCCAAATGGAGTTATTATTTCCATCCTGGTCGCAGTAAAGTGGATCAGTAAAAAAACGAAATGGTCGAGTTGAAAAAACAAATGAACAAGGAAAAAATAAGGTTTTTATACTTTTTAAATACAAATCCATAGCGCCAGCCAGGTAATAAAAAAAGTAAAGCGCCATGTGCATTTAATGACGGTAAATGAGAGATTTTTCACATTGAACTGAGGATGCGTGATGGGTACGAAATCACAAAGCACACGTTACTAGTATTCTTCCAATAACAAAACTCTTTTAATTGAACTTCCTTTTACTTTTTTGTAACCACAAAAACGCTACAAAAACAGTAATTACGGTAAAAATTAACCAATTCTGAAGCGTGGGAGTGTCCAGAAAAACCACAACTCATTGCAAATTGCTGCAGTAGTTTAGGCGGTACAACTGCATATTATGTGCATTTTAAAGGGGAGAAGTTGTTTTGAAATGGAAGCAGAGTGATTTAGTACTTCATCCACAAATTTTATTATTAAAAATATAAAAAATGGAGATGATGAAACCTTCGCCAAGTTTGAAGATTTTAAATTAAAGTTGGAAGGGAAATTAGTTATTGAAGAAGATTGTTCGGCAGCATAATTATTATATGAAGGCATTCGTTAATTGATAGGTTTTACTATACTTAATTTACTTAGGTATCATCTTCATCAAAAAGGACAATAGAACAATATTGTACATACAAATGATTTGATCCTTTTTGGTCATCAAAGATAGATTTCTCCTTTTTTCAAATAAAAAGATTTGATTTCTTAAATTAACCTGTTGAAAAAGAAAGTGTGAGTCAGCCAAAGGGCTTGTTTTCATTGTGGAATCGAAAAAAGGAGAGAGCCCATTCTTTCCTCTCTCTTGTTAATTAAATGCTAACGATTTCCTATATCTATCTATAAATCGATAAAATGCGCGTCAATAAATATTGTGAGTAATTGATGTTCAAGTAAACTATTGACTATGGATTGTTCTGTCCTTCCCTAAAAAAACATCTAATCATCATAATATATGCGATCATCTCTATTGCATTTCATAGCAATCCGCGTTAGATCAACTCTCAAAATAATTATTACGAAAGATAAAATCCCATCCCCATTATATCGTCATCACAATCATCTCATCATCTATCTATTAGTATTCAGTTTGTTGATGACAGGAGCAACAAAGGGAGTTGAGAAAATATGAAGAAAAAAATATGTTGTTTTTTTTTGAAAAACCGAAACCATCTATTTTATTCAATCATCATCATCATCATCATCATCAGTAGATGAATCATAATCGCTTTAGTCATCATCATCATTCATTTTGTTGCTCTTTTCTGCCTATTTGCAATGATAATGATAACTAGTGTTTTTTTCGGTAGAGCTGCACACTACACACACAACAAATGATAACGATGCCAGACAACCATACTACTATCATTTTGTCTTGACCAGCTCCTTTGATCTCTCTCTCGCTCTGCCAGAAAAAAATGTGGTAGCCTAGCTGTTTTACTTGAGTGTTGAATACCAAGAATCAGTAGATCATCAGATAGATAGATTTACTATTTTTTCTTTTTGTCCAAACCCATTTCTTTATACAGAGCACCACATAAAAAACAAATAGAGACAATTATTATTGCAAATAGTAAAAACTAACATGATCATCGAGTATGAATACTGCTGATGATGATACTTTATATTCTATTGTTTTTTCCTATTTTGCCGTCCTAAACATTTCAAGTTTGTGTATATGCAAATTAACTTTTGCACATTTGGCAAAGCCATGCGGATAAAATTTAGTCATGTAAGTATAGAAGTCATGATGAGCATTTTCATTAGAATCATTGTAAAAATTGTGCAAAAATATCTCGTTTTCCCCCTACAACTTGCCAACAGCTATATATTATTTGTAAAAAAAAGTAAGTAAACCTACATCACGATGATACAAATACAAAACACAAAACATGCGTAGAGTAATCCCCATAAAATTGCAGTAAAATATTATACTCGCGTATGTGTTTTTGCATGTACAAAATTGTAAATAACACACGACGACGACATTCATATGACTTGACTTAACATGCATACGAGTGACTACTACTACACCTTGGAAAAAACATGTAAAATGTAACCTCTTCTTATATATATGTTTTCGAGTCCTTTAGTTAAAATGCAAGTTAATTTGAATAGCCTTTTGAATTGATTGATGTTCTTGCTGGTTTGATGTTGATGAGGAGGATGTTACTGCTGCTGCCTGGTTAAATGGTTGTAGTAAACGGTGTGTACGCACAATAAAAAGCTTTAAAAAAGACAACTCTCTTGCTTATTGCTGAAATGCTGAGAGTGTAGAGCAGGTAGAATGAATGACGCTCTTGAACTTGTCTCTTTTTCAAGAGCCAAAGCCAGACCAAACCTTTATCCCTTTTATGGGAAGCATGACTTTTTATTCTGAATTTCAAGTAGGTATGAGTATGTGTGTAAAGAAATTTAAGAAAAAACAAAGTATTCATATTCCTTTGGATTTCTCCTACTTCCCAGAGAGATCCAATCTACTACTATCTATACTGCTACTATATTCGAGAGTCTTGTCCAAATTACCCATTTTTTTGCCTATTCTCATTATTAGTAGCTTACTACAACTCAATGTATCATAAAAATCATCAGCCTCTTCTTCTTTTTCTCACTGATTATTTATTTGCCAGCTTATTAACTGCAATTACTATCACCACATGACATGTGGTTATTGCATCTTTTTTGTTATTTTTTTTAGAAAGGGAGTCGATACTCATAGCTGTTTTATTGGCTGATATGGAGTAGCTTCTTGATAAATACTTCCACTTTTTCAATAATATATTTTACTACTTGACTACATATTTCTCTGTGTCGTGTGGTCAACTCACGTCCATAATGTGGTTGTTTTTACCTGTGTACGTGCACGACACTTTTGAATAATCATAATAAATAATAGCAGGAAAAAAAGATCAGTGAAGGAGATGGAAGACCTCATTAACACCTGCGTGCAATTATTATATATTTTGGATAGAAAAAAACTGCCACTAGGTGATGAAATGTGTAAACTGACCGTTGACACTTTTAATTTTTTTGCGAAAGTCATAGGATCAACACAAGAATATAAATATCTTGTCTTGTCTCAATCTTGTCTAGCGTTAGTAACTGAAACACATTACTATTGTGTATATTATTATTAAGGGCTATCCCCTCTTGTCCTTGTTTTTTCTTTCGTTCTTTTTTCTTCCTCCTTTTCATCATCCCAGTCATTAATGTCCTCTCCATCTTCATTTTCATCACCATAAAATCATTCAACCAGCAATTTTCTCACCTGAGAGGTCTTTCAATTTTTCTGAAGAGCTGAAATTTTTCATTTAAAAAAGTTAATCATATTCTCATAATGAAAGGGGATTTCTTTTTTTTGTATGTCTTTCTTTTCTACAATGAGTTCGGCTCTGACTCAGAAGACTGCACACTCAGACGGAAGAGTCACACAGTCATAGTCAGTCAGTGTGTCTATCATTTGAGAAAATGAGTCTCTGTGAGTCAGAATGGTGTAATAATCATAATAGTCACAAATAACAAAAAAGGAGCTTGCAAATAAACACTCACGTCAGAAGCATTTTGTGGGATAAATTAGGATAATATGCAAAAGTTATCTTTTATATCTAATTTCCAACTTAATATGTGTACTCACGACGCTTATACCTCATCGTCAAAGTTTTCAAGCCCTTTGGCTGTATTACTTTAACTTTTTCGTTACAATGCTCATTCAAATGTACGAAAGGCCATTATGATAGTACCTTCTCGTAATAAAAAAACTATTCAACTTTTTTTATAGTTATATTTCTCTTATAGGATTGGACAGAAAACCAAACCACAGACAGAAAAAAGAGAACGACTCATCAAAGCTATTTAGCAATGACTAGAACAGATTTTACCAGGAGCTGTTCAAAAGAAACTTTTTTTTGCACAAAGAAGTAAAGTCTCCACAAAGTCTCTTTTTAAAGTCTAGTCGATTGGGTATAGAACAGAAGTAGAGAAAGAGAGGGTAATAATTACATAGAGTTTAGTTTCTGAGGGCAAATAAGTTTCTGAGAATATGGGAAAAAAGATTTTGCAAACTATTTACCACGGTCCATTCATTCCATTTTGAATACGGTTTTTTTCCTCTTCTTTTTTTGTTAAATAGAATGCCAGCAGCTGCCGGCAAGAATGTAGATTTTTTGGGCACTCCTATGGCTTCAAAGTAGCATCTAATGGTTATTGTTATTAGCGTGTCCCATCTCAAAAGCACACAAAAAATAATTTTTCTGGAAAGAAATATTCTTTACACTTTACATTGGTAATGCAAGCTGAAAAGGATCTATTGAGGGAAGAATATGCTAAAAGATGTAAAATAATCTTTTCATTTTCGTGTATTTTCAGTTCAATGCTGTTCAATGAGAATCCGAGATTTTATTATTAGTATTCATAATTTTATTCTAATTCTTAATATTACATTTTTGTTAACCTCAATGTCTAACGATTTAGATTGATTTTTACTAAAATATCACTAGAAATTTTTATTGGTAGATAAATAAAATAAATCATTTTATGATAATTAAGCATCAGCTACTGGTTTTGTAGACCGCTATTAAATATATAACACTGCACTAGTTCTCAGCAATCAAGAGGTTTCCACTTTGTTAAATATGCATACTTACTCAGTCAGTGTTAAAGGAAATCGTCGTCACTTTCAGTTGAACGCTTTCTGCTTAAGTTGATGTGAGAGCACAAATTTAATTATTGTTTATTAATATTTCTTCAAAAATGAAGAACCCGTCCATTCATAAAGAAACTACTTCTGTTTTACAAGCATTGCAAGCACAGTAACTCGTTTTTCACCACTTGAAAAGTTATACAACAATTATTTAGAAAGCCGGCATATTATGTATTTGGGCTTGATGTTTATAGCGCGCTTATATTGATATGCCTGTGCAATTACAGGTTTACACTTGTGTAGTTCTCAGAAATAAATAGAATGCATTTAATCAAAATTTGACTTAATATCATAAAAAAATTGAAGGTTTATGGAAGAATATCATTTACAAGCATCC
>JAQIWO010001438.1:0-10259 GCA_034695405.1 Entomobrya muscorum
ATGGTACGAAAGGATTGTAACTTTCTGACAGTGTGGCAAATTAATTAAGATTGGGATGACTGTGTATATAGAGAGATAAAACCATATAATATGCAAGGACGTTTCTCCCACTGACTCGTACAAAATAACGTGTGTGGACTGCGACATCCTTGAGCTGGTAATAAACAAGTCTATAAAAATTTGCATACTGAAAAGTATCATATCTCGCGCAGTATTATTTCGTCCAGATTTTCCCAAGAGGAATAGAAGGCTTTCTCCTTCAGTAAACTGGAAAATGGCCCTATTAAGGGATATTATGTGTGTAAAATAGTCATAAAAATACATGCTTAAAACTTTACGTTAGCATATAGTCATGTGTTGAGTATATGATGAGAGTAAATTGTGGATGCCTTGTAATGTCATCCTCATTCCCATATTCTGCCGTGTCCAACAAATTCCTTCCTTATGGACTTGTGCAGGAACCCGTGAGGAGAAGTGAATGTAAAAAAAAACGTATGCATGATTAGGTAGGCTTTTGTTTGTGTATAGGTATGTGTAGAGATAAGCTGCATGATGGAAGGATATCTGTAGAAATGGTAATATACTTTATATGAGCGGTGAGAGTGTGAAGATTAAATTAAACAAGATGGAAATCCCTGTGTAAGAGAAGATGTTCTTCTGCTTTTTTTTAGGGGGCGTGTGTGGATGTGGAAGGATAAAATGCATTAAAAGGGCTTTTTGGCAGCAAAAAAGGAGCTACAGCCGTGCTACAGTGGCTTAGAACTAGTTTACGTATTCATTCCTGAAGAAGAAGAAGAGAAAAAGATGGAATTTATTAGCGAAACATCAATTTGAGCACAGCTGCTGCACTTTCCCCTGTTCTGACGACAACATGTAGAAACATATAATAAAAGATGATCTAACTACCATTTCTTCTCTGAGAATATGCTCTTCTCATCTCATGTGTGCACACAAACTCAAGTAATAATAAGCATGCAAAATGTATGGAGGCTTCATAATAACAAGGAAGGGGGAGGCCAGGAGGGCAACAAACAAACTTAAGGGCACATTGAAAGAAGACGACATATTGCTGTAAATAAAGCGATATGGACTTTCTCTTTTCTCCTCATCTTATTCATTTTTTTTCGTCTTCTTAACAAGCTCAGCGAGCTCCTCGTCTTTGTCCTGGTACTCCTTATCTCGATCAATTTTTTCTCTCTCTAGTAGTTCTCCCATGTTGCTCTCTTTTATTCTGATATTCTTTGAGCAATTTAATAAGTTTCGTTCTTTTTTCTCTTGGATGGAGTCGGATATGTTTTTAAGTAGAAGTTAGACATGGGATTAAACTAGGAATAATAACATGCATGTATGTAAGCGTTTGCTCATGCACAAAAAAAACAAGTGGCTGAATCCTAGAATATTGTACAGATGGACGAAAGGATATGGATGGATGAAGGTTATTGCTATTTAAAGTAAACATGTTGCATGATCATGAGATGACGGTGTGCTCCTGGTACAGCTGCTGCTTGAATAGACAGGAGAAAAAATAGACTCACTTAAACTAAAATAGACAGGGCAAGCGTATTTTTCTCCCAGATGGACTGCAAATCATGAAGCATTATAGGTTTAGATATTGGATGCAAATGTTCATTGATGATGACCACTAGTCCTTTGAGAGGAGCAGGGTTGAAACCTAGAGTAAATTGAATTTGAAGTAAGAAAATCGTGCTCTTTTTTGTGATGGTGAAATGGCAATCTATGTGATTGAAACCAAGGCCAAGAGTCAAAATTACGTGGGCCTGTATGCATGCTTAATATGCGTTTCATTTTTCTTTTGCTTTTTATAGAAAGAAACCAGCTGGACAAGAAATTACCGACAAAGGAGCACTTATCAAGGAATAAAAAAAAGTCTTCCTGAAGATACAAGCGGTCTTCTGTAGAGGCTAGTTCGGTTGACAAGAGCACCACGAGAAATCCTCAACTGGAGGAACTGTTTCTCCATTTTATCCATTATATGACTTTGCAGTGGTAGCACAAAAAAAGACGATAGCAAAGATGGCGCCGAATTTCCGGGACTTATTTAACTCGTTATCTTCCTCTCCCGATGGTGGGGGTGGGGTGATTCTTGACTCTGCCTCATCGCCACTAGGATCATCATCTTCCATGTCCTTCCGGAGTAGTTTACTAGATGACCTGAATGATGCCGCCAGCGGGGGTGGCGGATTCGGGTCTGAAAACTATGGCGGACACCTCTCATGGCCCGCTCACCCTCTTCTTCGAAGAGTTGCCAGACAAGCGGCAGAAGTATCCACATCTGCACCTCCCCCCATACTGGCAGCAGCGGCTGGTGAAGCAACGACGACCAAACTGCCCGAGTCCACCGAGCCCCCAGGACCGACGGAGCCTCCAGGACCAGGATTTGCCGAGAAGGCTCTAGATAAGGCAAAGGAATTGGCGGAAAAGGGGGCAGAGTTTGCGTCCGAGAAGACTAAAGTACCCGTCTGGGGAATCATCCTGATCATGATAGGAATCCTCATTTTGATGCTTGTCTGCTGTTGTTTCTGCATTCGGAGACAATGGCGCAAGTTCAAGAGCTCCGAGAAGGGGAAAGGGATGGTGAAAACGATGGCAGGCAATAAAATATTTGGAAAATTCGTTTCCGACAAGGTACAGCCAGATGGAGACACTGCAGTGCTAACATCGAACGTAGAAGAGGCAGAACCTGAAGAGGAAGAAGAGGTAAAGCAAGTACAGAAAATTGGGAGACTCAACTACAAGCTGGAATACGACTTCAACTCTACCAACGTAAGTCATCAATAAAGAAAGAAGCAAATCAAGCGTTCAGCTCTTTGGAGTTCTTTTTCTGAGAAAGGAGTTTCATCCTGCTAATTTCCGCTTACTTTCTCTTTTCCATTTCCTTTTAGTTGACCGTGTCAATTATAGCTTGTGAAGAGCTAATGGCTATGGACTCTGGAGGCACAAGTGATCCCTATACCAAAGTATTTTTCGCTGGAGACAAGAAGAAAAAGTTTGAGACGAAAGTCCATCGAAAAACACTAAATCCTCAATTCGGGGAAACGTTTGTTTTCAAAAGCATTCCATTTGCAGAGATCATGGCAAAAACACTGATGATTCAAGTGTTTGACTTTGACAGGTTAGTGGGAAGCATGTTCTAAAGAGAATTCGATCCATTAAAAAAATATGATATCAACGTGACAAGCAAAATTGAAAATGATACTGATGAAATGAGACGTGAAATTAATCACTTTTCCCTTGATACATTTCCGTTTCATATATAATCATGTAGATTCTCAAAGCACGATCAAATTGGTGAGATTCGGATCCCCATGTGTCAAATCGACTTGGCTGTACCCATTGAGGGCTGGAAAGATCTTGATCCTCCAGTAGACGAAGACTCGGTAAGGAAAAAAACAAAAAATCCCTCCTACTCTCTTTTGCATGGATAATTTATACATGTAGTTTACGTGTATGCTGCACACGTTAAACCATATATCCAAGAAATGCTAGTTTTCAATATGCTACTGTAAACGTTATTTCGCATTTTCTTCATGCTTAATGCATTTTTGACGTTCACGTTATCGATTTTTCTTCATTTCCTGGTTTTTTCCATGATGTATTTTTAGGAGGCACTTGGCGACATTTGCTTCTCTCTTCGGTATGTACCGACATCTGGCAAATTGACCATCTGCATTCTGGAATGCAAAAATCTGAAAAAGATGGACTTTGGTGGTTTGTCCGATCCCTTCGTCAAGATTAACTTGTTCATGAATGCAAAGAAGTTCAAGAAGAAGAAGACCTCCGTAAAGAAGTGCACTCTGAATCCCTACTTCAACGAATCCTTCACTTTTGAGATCACTCCTGAACAACTTCCAAAATGTCACATTGTTCTCACCGTGCTCGACTACGATCGAATCGGCACTTGCGATCCTATTGGAAAGATTGCTGTTGGACCTAACCAGGAAGGAAAGTCACTTCAGCATTGGCAGGAAATGATTAACACTCCCAGGCGACCTATTGCCCAGTGGCATTCACTCAAGGATCCTGAAGAATTCAGTCAGCAAAATTAAATATGCACAATTTATCTGCATGCAATATGACCATAAAATCGAACTAACCCCTAACACCTAGCACCTAACACCTAGCACCTAACACCATCAAGATATAAAAACTAAAGTCAACCTATTTTTCCTTCTTTTCATGTCATTCAATCCATTCACCAAAAACTAAAACATCAGATCCGGATAAAAAGGAAGGATAGGTAATAAAAAAAATCAATGAGAAATCAATTCTAAATCAATATATATAATATTTCGCTATATTTCGTTATGATTATAGTTCTTTTGAATTAATGCCTTAAAATTAATCTCTTTACAGGAAACAGCGACTACCCCAAACTCAAAGGAAGAAGAAAGGAAGCAAAGACATACAACGAACACTTCCGAGCAAAAAAAAATAATTAAATTTAAAAACTAGTTAAATAATTTTATGAATTAATATTGTATTTCAAAACTTTCAAAATCAGCTGAACATGATGAATACGTAAGTGTTTACACTGCAATTACTTGATAAATACGAATTTATGGTGAGTGTAGAAAATTAGTAAGAAAGCAAGAAAGGGATGCCGTGCGAGAGACAGAAAAGAGGAGTAGTTAGTGCCGTAGAAAATGCTACCTAATAAAATATATTGTTATATTTAAAAAGTTAATACAAAAAAAATAATATAAAAAAATTAAAATTATCATCGACGCTAGTTTCTAGTATATCATAACTTTTTAAAGAGTTGGAAAATTTACAACATTATACTTATCTACTAGTCTATGCTACTACTGTTACACTAACAGGCATAATATCAATCAGCGAAAAACCTCTACGAGGAAACTTTGACGCATGGTTATATATTATGCAAAACAAAGCAAAGAAGTGATGCTAAATAAAAAATTATATTTATGGTTTTTTTCTTAAAAGACCTGAGAAGAATGCAGAGCAATCATCATCATTGTCAAAAAATGACAACTTATGAAAAAAACCGAAAATATAATGTTTTTTTAAAAATATTTATCAGTTTCGATTTATCTTTTTCCTTGATATTACAATACAATAAAATGATTAACAATAAAAAAAATATTATCTATTATCTACTAATAAAAAAATACGTTTAGGAGGAAAAAAAGAAAGCAATAAAATATTTATTATTATTATTATTATTATTGATATAACCTATACCTGGATTCAGAGAAAGCAACTTCTAATATCATTCATGGGACGATCCTTTCCTTATCTATTCATCATCATTATCATCAAGCTGTAAAGAAATCAATCAAGAAAAAATATAACAGTGAAACGAAATGTGTATGAATTTATTATTACTAAAGGAATTATCTTTAAAAAAAAGTATATAAAGGAGAAAAAAAGTGTTTTATTGAAAATCAAATCTGTCGAAAGTCTATTCTAAATTTTAAGCAAAAAAATGCAAATCTGTAAAAATGGAAGTATAAGACAGGAAATAATTCCAAGGTAAAAAAGGGAAATGAAAGAAGAGGTACGCATAAAATATTTATCTATGATGATAAGCATAAGATGATAAAATAATGTTATATTTAAATTACATAAGTTTTAAAGTTGTATTTAAAGGAGTAATATGTATGATCATAAATTAGTTTTTAAAGGAAAAGAAATATAGATACCAAATTGTAAATAATATACAAGTAGAGAGATCAAAAGTTTTACGAAGTTTAAAAAAAATTGCAGACTGTTCCAGAAAAATAAACATGATGGTTTGTTGTGTATTATCAATTTTAAAAATAATTATTTATTGAAAATATACAATGCTCCAAACAATGGAAGAATATGATTACCTATAAAATTATGATGACGTTGACGATATGATAACTAGTAGCCTTGTTGTTAAAAAAAGTAAAATACAGAAAAAATGTAATTTTTAGACTAAATATTATACTCTATATATAGTTTTAGCGATTTGTATATGGTAGAACGTAATATCAGACTATAGTTTTTAGTGTGACGGCTATAGAAGGAGAAGAAAAAAAATGTATGCGAATTATAATGTATTAATGTTCCAGTAATTTTAGTTATGTTTTTACTCTTCACTTCCAATTTTTCACTTCAACTGTGAAGAAGGGCATTATGGGTTAAACGTGGTCTTCATTGGTAATTATTATTACTACTAAATAAATACAAAAAAAATATGACGGTGGTTTGGTGATGATGACATTTTTAAAATGGTTCTTTTTTCTACTAGTCCAAAGAGAAAAATCACGTGAGGTACCGCCATTCCTATGCGAAATAAGTTTATTATTGCACTTGAGGTGAGAGTGGCCGCCTTTTCCGATACAAAAAACAAGAGAAGGTCCAATCTTGAGTGTCACTAAAAATATTTTAAAAAACAATTAAATTGTAACATTATCGTTGTTATTATGATTATTATTGTTGTAATTTTCTCTGTGTATTTAACGTATTGTGTACTTTATTACTGTATATTATATGTGTGTAGTTGACTTACTCTCAGTTCTTATATTTCCTGTGAAATCGAACTTGGTAGAAAGTTGTCCATTATTTTTAAGTAAAACATATAACTCAAAAGTATAAACGTAGCCTTTAAAAAAATATTACATGAACAACATTTTATTATGACGTAAAACAGAAATTTTAATCCACACGACAAAAAAAAACTCCATTCCGATAAAACGAAAAACACTCTTGTTTTTTCTCTCTATCTGTCTCTCTTCTGCCATTTGAAATCCAAAGATTAATTCCAACCAGAATCAGTATTCTACTGTAAAAAAAACTGCAGGCAGATCAAAGATTGTTGTAAAACGTATAATAATTATATTTTCTGTAAACTTGTTAGTGCTATAGGCTAGTGATTATAGGGATCTATATAGCTGTATATAGACCATTTTAACAGAGTGACGTTTACATGAGAAGAAGAGCACAATATTACGGAAATACACACACACACAACTAACACACAAACAAGCCCTTTCAACACAAGAATGACAAAAATGACACAAGAATTTCCAGAGATAAAAAAAACATGCATCTACCTACATTTCACGCAGTATATAAAAATGCACACACTCGTTTCAGTTACAATAAAAAGTTTAAAATAAAAGTTCAGCAACAACAATAATTATTTTTTATTAAAGCGAATACATCTGCGAGATAAAAGGAAAAAAATGCGCATAATAAAAAAAATATGAGATGCCTGCAAATTATTATTGATTGTTTGGATAAAAAAATAAATGAAAAAACAATTAAATTTACAATGATATATGCATATTTAAATTACTACAGATTACAGAGCTCAAATTTTTGAGTAGTGATTTTAATTCTTACTCATTGAAAAGTTTTTGAGAAAAAAAATATGAGACTTTGATTATTCTTATGATTAAATTTACTAATACTAGTTTTTAGGTATGGACGTGTGATTTACGGTTTACAATAGCACAAAAAGAACAAGTTTTCAATTAGAGTTAACTAAAGAAAAAACAATACTCCATGCCATTCCATAATTTTTAAATAAAGAGTGTATAATGTACGATTGACTGTTTTCTGTAGTACTGCATGTCGTTTACTACAAAAAAATGTTTTTGTTCGTGAAAAATAAACTTCAACTAACCAAGCCCCACAATGCCCCTTTACTTTTGAAGATGATTTTGCGTAAAATAAAAATTAATATACTGATTTTTGTTTGCCAAGTTTTGAGAGTAGAACTTGTAGATGTAAATGTAGTCGTCATCAATATATTGTGAGTGCGATTAGCTTTGTCACTTTAAGTCAACGCAACAGGGAATGCAAATTTAAAGAAAAAATAAAAGGATGATGACCAGGAAGAACCATACACGATGGGTGCTACTAACCAGTTTTTTGAAATTTGCTAATTAAATATTAATAAAATATGTATGATGAGTAATATGCTAACAATGAAAACATGGCGTGTTCCTGAACTAGAGAGAAAAATAAATAACAATTTAAGTTAGAACAATATTTTTGAGATTGGTTTATTTTAATTGCATTGATTGATTTATTTGAAAATGGAATTTAGATTGAATGACAACATATTAAACATGACAATTTGGACGCTTTTTACTATTGAGTCTATCACTAAAAGGCTGTTTGCTTTCTTTCTAGATTTAGCAATGTTCACAGCTTTTAAAACTAAAATTTCTTAAAGTCACGCATGTCGGAATTGATTATGAAACCAATGAAGTAAAACTTATTGATTAGTAATAATTTATTTACTAGAAAGTATATTTGAATTGGACATGAAATTTCTTCAACCTTAAAATTACCATATTATGTATTTGTATCTATCTGTCTATACAATACACTGTTTAATTACACACAAGTTATCATATACTATACGTTAAATATTGCGTACACAAAGTGTTAAATTTAAAATTTTAGGAGAGAGAACAAAAAAATCAAAATACAATAAATCCATTTATTCATTTTATCAAAAAACCCAAAATTAGAATATTTCGACGGGTAAAACTATGTTTGTAAAAACCAACCGAAGAATAATAGCATGATGGTGATAGATGAGTGGTTTTAAATTTTAAACATGCTATCTATTTTTTAAATAAAAATAGAGCAGAGAGATCCAGGTATAAATTGTAAAAGTGGACGTATTTAGGAGTGCATTTGTAGCAACTTAGAGGAAACGAGGTAAAAAAACAAGTTCTAGAACAATTAATGAAATCATTACCAATTACGTACTAAAATAGGTCAACTAGATTATATTACTATTACAATGATTTAGATTTTTTGTGAGATTATTCTTATGGACATCAAAAGAAGAGAAAATAATAAACTTTTTTTTATTTAAAAAAAGGTAAATAAATGAACATTTTAAAGGTCGACATGTTACGGTTCTAAAACACTATTACTGCATATTCTAAAATAAATTTTAGAAGAAATGGGAAAAAGATTATTATCGTTAATTGTACATACATGATATATATATATATTATATAAACTTACATTATATATTATTAGTGTGACGGAGGAAAATAAATTTAATCAAGAAATATTTTGTTTCCATTAAAATAAACAACAAAGGATGTCAGCGTATTTGATTTTTTAGTAGAATCTTTTGAATTTTAAAAATATCCTTTTCGGAACTTTGTGCTCTTAACGATCTGGTGTGGCTGATTTTGGAGTCTCAAGTGCGTGTCCAACAAGGGCAGACCATCCTTTGTAATAATTAATAGAAAAACTCGAATGCGTCAAAATATTATTGATTGCATAAAGAGATGTTTTCTGAATTATTACCAATCGGGTAAATGTCTGGAGATTCTGCATCCAACCACTGACCATAGGCTGTTTCCCAACCTTCAAAACTGATTTGAAGTAGACGACCTGCAACACGAGCTATTGTCGCTGGATGGATTTTCGTGGGGTTCACAACATCAGCCATTTCTAGTTTCATGGACACCTTAAACCCGTGCTTTAACTTTGGCTGGAAACAAATCACATATTACTATTGTGGAAGACTACTGTACAAACGTTTAAAACAAATTTGAAACAATATATTTTTTACTTTCTCCGGCAAAGGAGCCGCCACCTTCTTTGTTTCCTCCAGATACTCGCCCCAAATAAATTTATTGTTCTCGTATCCCAAAGGTGGCGCAATAGGAATTCCATAACGCTTGCAAAACCCGCATTTGAAAATGTATGGTGAACTAATGTGATAGCAGAACCAAGTATCTGAGATTCCTTTTTTATTGCCATCTTCTCCCATTATTTCTGCTTTCACAGTATCGGCTTCGGTCAACGCTGGTTTCTCTGTAATCAAGTCATCTTGCGCATCGTAGCAATCCATTTTTACCATCATATAACCAAAGCCCAAAACTTTGCAAATAGTGGCGGCACAGATTTGATTTGGATATAAGGGATCAACAGCTTCCAGCTTCATGCCCTCTTTGACCTCCCATTGAGGAGAGTAGTCCAAGTTGGAATATATCCCAGTTTCAAGGAATGGCTTGATGTGTAATTGATCTTGAAGGGAATCTGCATGCGGCAGTTTCATTCTGTGACCTACACAAGCGCACCATCCCATCGAGTGAATCAAACAGGATTGTTCATGGCAGACAAATCCTTCATTTGGAAAATTTGGAAATTTAAAAATATTAAAATAATTGTAATTCATGCATTTTAAAAATCATAGTATGTTCACGATTGTGTGTAAAGTTATTTTTCATAGAAGTATACCATCAGCATTTTTATCATCCAGGTAT
>JAQIWO010001439.1:0-10258 GCA_034695405.1 Entomobrya muscorum
ATAAGCAAAATACACTACAAGTAAAATACAGATGGTATATATATACCATGTATACTTCTTGGGCTACCTTAACAAAAACATAATGCGGTTTACTGCAATGATGGTTGGTCCTCATGGATAGTTACTACAATGCAGCAGCAGCGCAGAGTTATTCATGCATATCATTTTATTTTCATTCCAATTCCTCCATTCCACTTCACCAACGACCAAAAGAATATATGCATATAGTTTGCAGAGTCAAAAGGGAAGAGAAAAGTTAAAATAGTGCAACCGTTTTTAAAACATTGAAGCAGAAGTAGGTATAATGTCGTAATATGAAATGAGATGTCTTTGCAATACTCAAATCCATGTCCTCCCATGGGCTCCCCATTACCGAAATAGAAAATAATGCATACAAGCTGGAAATGCAAATGTATATTACACTTTGTTTGTAGCACATAGTACTAAAAGGGGTTTTCTCTGTAGAGGGAAAAGAGCAGGAGGAAAAGTGAAAGTGGCAAGTTTAATATATTGTACCAAAAAAGGTAGTAGTAAATATATGTTCACAACTACTCTGAAAATGTTTGCGTTGTTTTCTGAGCAGTCCTTTTTCTGCCGCTAGTGCTGTAGAATGATGTATTACGTCATTCATTATGGATATGTGCATGCAGAAGCACAACAACAACAATGGAATGTTTATTTATGGACTCCAATGCATCACATTATGAAATGAGCAATGGCGTGGACATGTTTGATATTTTCCCGTATGACTCACAAGAGGAAGAATTGGCTCTCTAGTAAAAGGGAAGTCTAAATATCGCTCCTTTCACTGAAATAGAGTTTGATGTTTACGTAGTCGTTGTAACAATGTTATTGTTATTTTAGTTGTCGTTCTCTTCTTCTTGCTCATACATTGAATTGCAGATTGCTTAACTTTATGCTTTTCTTACAGTATTACACATCTTTTGCTCTTTCACTTGGGAAGTTTATTCATTTTCCAAAAGGCATTGCTGCGAATGTACTCTAACTATATGTACTTTCTTACTTACACGATCATTTCAACACGATGGCGGTTTGCTGGTGTGGTGCTTGTAATAATATAACAGCATATTTGCGTTTTTAACTGTTGTTGTAGTGTTTTGTTCAAACTCCAACGTGCGAATACAAAAGACGTTAACATTTCCTTACATAATATCGTGCTTGTGTGTGTATGCTCACTTTTGCGTGTGTAGTTTTCAGGCTTAAGTCTACACCAATTCTACCACTAATTACAATCATGTGCCTAGCTTCTATTTATCCGTAATTAACAGTGACACCGTTGCCTTGACAACCTCCGAAGTAATATTCAATAAGGTGCTCCGTTTCAACGTAAAGAAGGGCCCCATCTCGACAGTTATTGGAACACAGGCTTGTAAATGTGTTCGGTGCACATTTGAGAACAACAGACGTTTCCAAGACACATGAAACCTCGCTGAATCTTCAGAACTTATCATTGCAAATGTATAAGTTCCCGCAGAAATCCCCGCAACAATGCCGTCAAATCCCAAAAAAGTGAATAGCAGTGTCGGATGTGGCTTAGAATGAAATTCTATGCAGATGAAAGTGGTAACTACGTTCACCAAAAAGTCGGTGGCCATGGCGACAGGAAAAAAGACGTATCCGAAGGCATTTTGCTGCTCAACAAACATGAAGCTTTGCATATAAATAAATTGTACCATGATCATTAGAACATCATCATACCATTTGTAAGTTTAATCCGTGGGTGAGCAATGACACTGCTAGGTTTTAAAACATGGTAATTTACAGTATATTTGGTTTGAATTGTCAATTGTTTAATTTAACTAACTATTTATATCACTTGTACTGTGCACAAATAATAACAAATATTCTGACGAATTCCAATGAGTAAATATAACGACATAAGGTTGTTTCGTTGGGTAAAAACAATTAAGCAATAAGAATACTGCACGAAACACCAACATTATATATTTTACCAATTTGTTCAAATTATAAATTTGCTTAATCAGCTTTTATTAAACTGAACATACAAATATTAATACAAATGGTTTGGACATTTTCTCTAATTACAATATAAAGTGCACATGTTTGAATCAGAACTGTGCATTCTTGTATATAATATTTTTTGAGCCTTAAAAATATCGTCACAAACTACAAGCCCAGGTACTAATGCTTATTTTTAATTGCTATAATGAGGAAAGAAACAGTCGCCGAGGCTACTCCCACCGCAGTTTGCATTAGGGTGCTTCTCTTTAACGGGAAGTAGTGCCCAATCTTTATCCGAATTGGAACGCAAGCTTGAAAATGCTTTCTCTGCAACTTTAAAAACAGTCGACATTTCCAAAAGGCATGAAATTTATCCGAATCCTCCGAGCAGGTCATAAAGAATGTATGGATTCCTGTTGTGAGCCCCGCAACAATGGCATCCCATCCTGCAAAAGTGGCTAGCATCAGTGGGTGAAGATGGGAATGAAATTGTATGCACATAACACTGGTGACCACGTTTACCACGTAACCAGCTCCTATGATTACAGGGTAAAAGATGACTCTGCATGCGTTGAACTGCTTCACAAACAGCAAGACTTTCATGTAAACTGGATGTTGCGCGGTAAAATTACGGGATTTTCCATGCTGTTTACGGAAAGTTGGCTTGAGCATGAACTGCAACTCATATAGATCCCCAGCCATGAACATCAGAGCTTGGAGAATAGGTAGATGTGTTAAAAGACCCATAGTTCCCAGGTAAGCAGAGGAAAATATTTGCAATTATGGGACCCTGGTAGTTAAGCTGCTCACTGATAGCCTGAGGTAGAATCATGTGCAGAAGCCAGTGGGCAGGAGTGCGACTCGATAAAACAGGCATGAGTCCGATAGTTATTACAGTGGAAGAATAGGAACCGACTATTCCGTAAAGAAGAAGGTGAAACTTTGAAATGCTGCCATTCTTTCGACTTTGAAAGTTTCTGCTTTCTCTCCGGCGGTAAATTCGAACAGCCTGAGTGGTCAGCCAGACTGTGGTGGAGCCCCTGCTTTCAAGTGTCCAGATAGCAGCGAAACACAGCGAAAATAGACCGACGCACAGGGCCTGAAGCACGAGACTCAGCACCTGCTGTTGAACCGTTTGACTGGCATCGGTTTCAATCAGGGAGGATTTGAGTCCGAGAAGGGATGCCAGCCAGAGTAGCTTCGCGTTTGAGTCAAGGACAAAAGAACAGATCTTCCGTTTTCGGGAATGGTTTTCGTAGAATCCTCCTTTTTTCTGGGAATACTCTATGCGAAGGGGACAAATGTGCTGCATTATGAAATGAATTTTTATTAAGGCTTCCCACATTTCGCTAATCAGTTTTCAAGACTATTGTTTTTACAAACAACTTCATTTTGATGTTTCCTGTCGGACTGGACTGTAAGCCACTGAATGTTGAGCTGGCGAAAAATCTGAAGTGAGGTTAACTTTTACTCATTGGGATACGGAATTTACAAATAAATTATCCGGATAGGTGTATGAATAATTATTTAGTATGCATGAATGTGTAAAGCCACAAACCCGTCAACAAACTAATAACGTGACTACCAACCAGAATAAACGACACGAGCTAGTGGCCAGGGATGATTTATTTATTGCTGCCACACTGCTGGAGTTCGTGAGGTGACCCAAACATTTTGGTCATTAGTTATATCAGATTTAAAATTGCCACTGATGATATTATTGCCACAATTTAAATAGGTCCACGTATTTTTTTCAGCATTGGTGTGCTTCCTGCCTGCATATGTATTTTTAAACACATTGTGATAAACAAACCTATTTGTTAGCTAAAAGTATAAAGGTGAGAGAACCTCATTGAGGTCAATCAAAACTCGTACAAGCTCAATTGATCATGGCATTTTTCTAAATTGGGTAGCCGGTGTTGTGCCAATTATTTCATCAAATCGTAAACATTAACTTTTAATTTGTTAAAAAAATGCCATGCTAAATATATACATATACATTATCAAGAATTAGGATAGTTACTTTCAGCGGCATGCATAGAAAACTTATTTAGTTTGTGGTAATGGTGACAGTTATTTTGTTTTCCATTTTTATAGTCAAATTGTTAACTACAAACATAAAGTGAAAAAAAATTACAACTGAAAATGAAATGATCATGAGAGCCAGTCAATTTACGCTCGTTTCACTGGTTGCGGCATAAAACATTTTAAAAAATCGAAAATGAACATCAATCTATTCACATTGATATTGCATACTTTTATACATTCTTGATTTACCAATCCTAATTATTTCTAAGTTAAGGTAGCAGTGCCACACAGCCAGACCAACATGTAGTCGACGTAAATAAAGACAACAAATAAACAACAATGGTGAGTAGATACCAGTCAACAATTAAAACATGACATGATACACCAAAAACAGCGTTTATCTTATTCAAGTAAACAATTAGGTGCTAAATTATTTTTCAGAAAACTTTGGTAAGCAAACAACAACAAAATACTAATCATCAGTAATGAAATTTAAAGAACACGATAAGCTCACTATTGTTTAGTTACATTTCAGATTTGAACCTCAACTCTACACAGTTTCTACTACTAAATACACGCATTTGTCTAGTTTTCAATTATCCATTATTAACAGGGACACCGTTTTCGAGACCACTCGAAGGGGACGAATGTGCTGGATGATGAGCTGAATTTTTATTAAGGCTTCCCAGAGCTAAAAAGGGTTCTTGCTAAAAAGTATTCGACAAAATTTTTAAATAATTTTGACAAGCACGTTTATTTTGATGCTTCCTCTGCCAAGGGATTGTTTGTAAATGAAAGTCGAACTGCCGAATAATTCGGAGTGAGGTACACCAGAACGTCAACAAACTAATTACGCAATTACGAAACAGAATGAACGACAAATCTTGTAGACAGGGCTTAAGTATTTATTTATTGCCGCCAATTGGCTGGAAGCAGTGAAATGACCCCAAATAATTTAAGAAATTTAACTTTTAATCAAATTTGCAGTCATCAATATTGATCTATTTTCCGCCATTAAGAGACGTCCACTTATATATATTTCCTAATTGTTCTGCTTCGTCACTGCGACCAATAATTGTGTGTTTATTTCATGTCACATAAACGGATTTTCTCACTCGCACAGAATATTTTCGTACTGGTAGAGCAGCGCAATTATCAGTTTAGTGCTCTTTGTTGCAGCTTGACAGATTTGCACCTCACTCCCAAACAGAATCTCATTTCTGGTCAAATGAGTTGTCAACATTTTCGAGCCCTAACCACTGGAGGTAAAAAATGTTATGCCCATAACACTGGGACTTTATGAGGACTTTTCAAATGCCCCCTTACTTCCCTGTAGAACTGGTACTTGAACTTGCTCCTGTTCCTTCTATTCCTCACAGGCTGCTGAGATTCTTCACCGATTAGAGCACCTCGATATCTCAATGTTGGTGGAGTACTTCAAAGGGAGATCGATTCTCTAACCCTCTCCTACTTGTGATGATAGAAATCAGTCAGAGAGTAACAGAAAATGGAACTACGTTTTACCTGTTATAAACTCCAACTTATTTTGGTATCAATGCCAAGTAGAGTAAAATTAAAAGCCTTCCCTTATCGACTGGGCATATATTTCCATGGAAGATTTGGACTATGAACGGAAAGTTACATAGAGAAGGTTCTCATTCTTCAAGTCAAAGCCTGCCAAAATTCTAACACGCAAAGTCAAATTGACATTTACAAAACACGCGAAGAAAATGTTTTGAAAGCTATTTACCTTGGGCCTAGTAAGTACAAGCTCATAAAACCGTCCTAGTTAAACGAAATACGGGTTTTCAATCACTGTACGATGCAAGATATTAATGGTATAAAAACTATGATATTTAAGCTTGTATTTAAGTAATTCCGCAAAAAATATAAATTCTTGCATGAAACGTTTTTAGTTACTTATTGAACCAAGTTATTTTAAAATTAATTTTAGTGGAACTGTAATAAGAACGATACCAATCCCAGGTTTTAAACAGCTCTTATTCAATTATGAATAACATATTTCTCATTATCATCCAGGAATTTTCTTTGATTTAAGAACATTCTTTTTATTTTAAATAGCCACATACCAACTAAGAAACCATATGCAGTTTAAATATTTAAATAACAGACTCAACGAGTGTAATTTTTAAGAACGCTAAACAACATAATTTATTTAACGCTTAATCCGAAATGATATGGGTATGCATCTGCAAACTTCATACTCATGGATAACAAATCGTCATATTTATATTACGTGAGTGATCAAATAACGAGAGTACGATAATGTCAGCATAACTGTATAAATGCTAACAACTGCAATTTATTGTTTTTATACGTGTTTTAATATTTATTGATCTAGCCTTACAAGCTATTATTATGAAATTTGTACGCTTAAAGTTCCTTTGGTGGCATTTTAACATGATTACCTACGTAAAAGTATTTGTACGTGAGATCTTATTCTTAATTTCTTTTAGCTACATTACTGTAAAACTTTCACAGGTTGAAATTTTTTTTCTCCAAACCTAATTACCAAAACTTTGTCGCTTTATAACAGATCAACTTATCGTAGTGGAATTTGGTTGCTCCTGCGTCCGATTACATTGTTTCCTTTAAAGACATATTGTATTTCTAACAGAAGTAGAACAATTAAAAATTAAAATTTTTGTCAGTTGTTAAATTCAAATTAACAAGGCGCGTGTTACAATAAGACAAACACTAAAATATTCACTAACTTTTCAATCCACGTGTAAAAGAATGTCGTAACTAGCTCGCAATCAAATATTAATAAAGCTTTTTTTTGTTTTCGTTTTACTTGAATAAAACCGTGTACAGTACATGTTATAATTTGGGGAAAATGAAAGCGACATTCCTAACTTCTACGTACCCACCCCCAATACCTGAATCTATGTGACATTAATTAAGTATATTTTAGCTACTGCTTTCAAGTTTTTAAATAAAAAAATATGGGTATCTTACCGTAAAAGTTTTTTCTTAAATCTCACTTATATCTGGATTTAACCCACTTACGTGTTTTTGTACAACATTCACAATCCAGTACTAAACTATTTGCTATTTGTTTTTCTCAGCTCAAAAAGCTATTAGTTTCCTTAAACTGTTTTTGTTTCTTCTAAAATTGAATTGCTTTGGTAATGGCATGTCTATTTTTTTAGTACGGAAATGTATAACATAAAACCTATAGGCGCCACGGTGGCAGTTGTCTAACAACTTCACCCAAGTGAAACCATTTCTATTGTTTTATTTACGGTTTGCTATAGGTTTGTTTAAACTTTTCAACACTGGAAAAAAATGCGCTTAGAAATGTCGTATAGTCTTGCAAATCAAGCAATCATAATCCTAAGTCTAGCATCAAATATATTGTTTCTAGACGGAAGCCGTAAAATAATTACTAAAAAATATATTATTCACCATTCTGACTACCAGTCACACGACTTTTTGCAAAAGCGTCGTCACGACACAGCACCATCTAATTTCAACCAACGTATATCCATATTCTCTGAGTGCTTAGTTCATATACTAAATTACGAAGGTGTAGACATTGTCCAATCATCAAGTCAACACCCCATTCCAATGATATTAAGTCGATGGGACATTGTCAGAGTAAGAATCCCTTCAGTTCGCAGAGATAATATTTTCATAGTTCCTTGGGAATATCCCACTTCGCGAGTGTTCCCGAATATAACGTTTGCTGCCTTTTACTTAAGTTTATTCAAGTCAAATTGGAATCGTGACTCTCATAACGCTTACACATCCCGAGCGCTAAGAGCAAGACCGTGGCAGTGTGAAGTACACATAGACATGTATCCACCGGAACTTTCTCAAGGCCTCTTTTTTAACAGTTACGATATGTTGCTCTTGTCATCAGCATCAATGAAATTTTGGAACAGGGCTCCGCTGGCTTTAAAGGAAGCTGAAGAAAGTTCCCGTAATTGCCAATTCGACACCAGATGGCGTTTGAATGTGCTCATAACCACACCAAATTATTCTGCAGAGTTTCAATGGATCAACGGACTAATCTACCTTTCATATAGATATGAAACGCCAGCAACTTCAAGTTGGGAACTACTTCATTGGACAATCATCAAAAATGAAATTGTAGGGGTAACCGTCTTTTGTCACTCTTGTCATCACTGCCACAACTTCCATCGAGTACCCATACCTCATAAGTATTTAAGTCACATTTCAACTCTGGCTAATTATCTAAATAACTTAAACCGCCAAACAGACAACATTATTTGGAAGCTGAGAGGATTCAGTACCAGGTCCAATTCAGGGCGATTTAAGCCATATCGTCGCCAAATGTATCCAGTTACGTTTAGCTACGACGACCTCTACTTTTTTCTTACGAGGAATGATCACTACTCAAAACGGGTATGGGACCAGCGTTTGCTATACTCTGTTGTCGGTAATGCTACTTATCAGACACATGATGGACATGGCGACACATCTAGGTCAAATTTCTGCAAAACCACATCTAAAAAGGCGTGTGGCTGCAATGAAAAAGCTATCAAGAGCATTTTCTGGTATCCCTGTATGCAATCCACACTTTCGTCATCTCCTAGGCACTTTCTTTTTCACCAGGTGAATTTGGTGTTTGCAGCATGTGGTAATCAAGTAGGAAGGACACCCTTTGAAGAACTTTTGTCGTCGTATGATTCACACACTTGGTGGACCATGCTCGGATTTCTGGTGTTTGTACTTCCGCTTGTTTTAACAGCCATAACCTTATTTTCAAAGTTTAGTCTCACCAGCACGAGCTCTTGGGAACTGCTTAGACCGCCTGTCTTATGTGAGCAGTATTTACAACTCATTTTTCCTTTTTTTCAAAATCTTGTGGAGCAGGGTTTGCCACTGAACGACAGAAAATCTTATGTTCGGTGGGTGTCCTGTTTCGTTTTGCTAATGGGCGTGATATTGAGTAATGGCTACAAAGGCGAAAACTTTACCAAAATAACTAGTCCGCTTCCGCCCGTTCCATATTCCACGTTTAAGGAACTGGTAGAAAATAACTATCAAATCTATTCACAGGTGATGGGCTTTACTGTCTTTAATTTCAGCACTATATTTATTGCTCCACACATTTTTAATTTTACAGGGCAATCTGCAAAATCCGGTATTCATTGTTATGAAAGTAATGTTACTGTATATGGTGAGCATGAAACAATTAAGTTCAGCTCTTACATATACATACCAAATGTTTCTTAGGACTTCGTCCTACAGTCGAGGTAAAAAAAATCTGGAGTGGTTGTTCTGAACCGAGTATATTGAGTGATCGCGAGATTTATATATTGAACCATACCAAACTTAGAACAAAGGAAAGGATGCATGACATGGACCCCCTCAAAAACTGTACGAAAGAGGGAAAACTTGCAGTTATTGACGACGAGAATAAACTAATGAGAAAGCAAATTGCATATAATTACAACAAAACAGATATATTTAATGGCAGCATATCATTTTCAAAAGAGATACTGGCAAGTAAAGTGTTAGGTTTCAATTGGTTTAATTGGGTTCCCGGAATACTGATTGTTAGAATGAATGGTTTGTATACTTCAGGACTTACTGAGTACCATGATAAGTTCTGGAAGGTTTACTACAAAGGTCGGGGTTTGTTGCAGGATTATTCATCAGGAAGTGAGTTTCACGCTTCGAATATTAGTGGTAACATTAAAGTTGTGTTCATGGTGTTTCCGATAGGCTTTATTGCTAGTATTGTCTGCTTGCTGATCGAGTCAGGTATACATACTGGGTTTTGGAATGTCAAAAATCGAATAAAATCTTTTGTGATGGCTATACCTATTCGTCTAGCTAACTATGCAAAAAAAAGTCGTGTATGGTAAAAAGCTATAATTAAATTGACATGGGCCAGCCACCACTGCAAACGTTGTAAAATTAAGAAACAATGCTGTGATTTAAAAAATCATTAAGAAAATATTTTAATTGTATGCTTTAAATAGCGCTTGTGTAGACATATACGTAACGTTAACAAAGTTTTAGTTCCTTTTTGTCAAGTGGAGAAAGTAATTAGGCGCTGAAATGGATTTTGAGGAAACGTAATTATCGGTTGAAAATAATAGGATAAGTAAGCAAAGAGGCATTATACAGGAGGGACTATGATATTCCTATTTGTATTACTTGATCGAAAAATAGATTTAAAAAAACTAATAAGTTTATTCATACAACAAAAATTATTTATATTGTAAAAGTAAGACACAGATATGTATGT
>JAQIWO010001440.1:0-10255 GCA_034695405.1 Entomobrya muscorum
TAATAGAGCTGTATGGCAGCCATAACGGCACAATATTTGGAGACCACGACGAGCACCGTCCTTCTCAGCCATTTTTTAGCAAATGATGTAACAAACGGTGGATGACAATGCATTTGAGTCCAGTTTGAGGAGAAACGACATTGCATTGGCTAAAAGTCACGCGAATGTCATGAAGTTGCACTTAAAAAAACATGCATTCATCATATGATGTTGAGAAAGTGGTAGGGCGTCTAAAAGTAATTAGTTTAGAAATTAAATCTTTTTAGTGCCCCACCATAATACCGGAATAATAGAATGTATAGAAAGTAAGGCAATGAACATGCTATTGCGTCCCCAACGAGTTTTGAGTTGATTAATATGCTGTCCGTATACAAGGCAATTATGTCTTAAATCAATTTTTACTACTACCGGTTTTGACAGGTTTTTTAGACAATAAATTCCTAAAAATTCGAGCATTTTTCTTCTTCTATTTTTGTAGGTATTTGGCTTTTCTAAAGGTAGTAATTATTGCCAAATGATAGCCACTATCAAGGTTTTGGTGATTGGGGCATTTGAAAAAAAAACAGCCGAGAAAGTATATTTATTGTTTTTATTTTTTGATTCGTACTTTTATTTCTTCAATATTATATATGTACTTAGCAATTAGTGAATTACTAATCACTTGTGTTTTTCCACAAAATTACAGTTAAATTAAGAGAGTGTCAGTGAAAAAAAATTTATCCCATTCCTTGATTTGAATTCCTTTTAACAAATTTACAAGTAATGTAGGTTATACAACTTCAACTGAAACTAAAAATGAAAATGTCTAAATATGTGCAGTTTAATTAAATACGACCTGAAAACATAAGCAAAACAAAATAATTAAAATTAAGGAAAATCCAAACAAAACCAGTGTTCTGAATTGTTCATCATCTCTTAGAATTACAAAGAAAAACCGATTTACCGTTAACAAAATTATTATGTAATTAGAAGTAAAAAGTTCATACCAACTCGCTATTTAAATCGCAGCATTTTTTTAATTACTGGCTTGTGGCATGCATTTAACTGATTGGGAAATCCCCACTGGGGAACTTTGATTATGTATTTCTTCAAAAGTTATACGACGTTGAGACAAGAATTTTTTTCTTCATATTCTCGTTACTACATTTTGTATTTTTTTGGATTGATATCATGTCTGCTTTTAAACCGTGATTAATAGCACACAAATTTTAATTTAGTACGCTGTAGGGATTCTTACGGCGATTCTTTTCTTTTTTTGAACCACTTGTCGTGTATTTACTGAATTAAAAAATGAAATTTTAGTATACTTGAGTATACTTTTAATATACTTACTTCTCTTCTTCATATAAGCTGAGAGGTCTTAAAATGAAGCGTAAAATAAGTAATTATTTTCGTCGGGCTTTCTTCATGGATACACTTCTTTTCATTTTGTGGAACATTCTCAAAAAAATGTTAAGTGCTTAGCAAATTTTTTTGGGAACTCAAGCGTTTACGTACTCGTTCATTTTGAAAATTTTTATCGTAACATTTCAAAATATTGATTTGAATATATACACGGTGTTACATTCAACTATTAAGTTACCTGAACAAGTTGAGACGTAGTATGATCTATATTGTGAGTATGAGTAGTGAAGAAACATTTAAAGTTTAAGCGCAAGTGATCAATCAATTATTAAATAAGAAATATATCATGCGCAACATTTTTAAACAAGCTGCACTATCTTCTTTTTTAACATTTGGTTTCCTTGCATTTGCTTGCTAAAATGTTCTCTATAATGTTTGAGCTATTCATTCTCTAAAAACCTTAAACGAAATGCAAAAAAATGTTATCCTATAAGAGTTCATTTTTTGGATTTTACATATATAGAAAATTCAGTGAGTCTTGTCTTATGCGGATTGAAATGTAAATTCTTGTGGCACAAATTCTAACGCAATTTAAGCCTTTAGTTTGAAATCATAGGTGAAAGCAGCAAAAGTTTTCTTCAAAAAAAATTTGGTATAAACGATTGTTATATTCTAGAAAAGTATAAGGCGTTACGAGCATGGAAAGAGTTCGAAGTCAGGAATGCTACTCTTAAAGAAGAAAAGTGGCCCTCAACGGCATTCTATTTTCCGCAAGATTTTTGCATCCCAATCGCCCGGTTTTCTATTTGAGCTTTCAAAACATTTCTGCTCACGGTTGACGGTATTATAATTATAGATGGACCGAACATCAGTGAAGCCTCACATTAATTAAGTCTCACAACTAGGAATGTATTCAGGTATGTGTGGATTGAGGATGGACAGTCATACCATAATGGACTTGTTTTATACATACAATCACTAAAAATTGCAAATTTCTAGAAAAAAAATTAACAGCGACCGGTAAAAAAAATCAAATCGTCATCATCATCCAGTTAGCATGTGCGTAATTGCTTCATTCTATATTATGTTTTACATGAGCGTGTCTCAAAATACGACTGTCAACTGTCGAACTACAAAACACAATAATTGACCCCCAGCTCATCATGAATATTTATAATTTTATGCCGCAGTCAAACCTTGGAGAAAGCACTTTATACTTTAAGTGTCAGAAAAATGGCATGTCCTATAATTGGTTGGATAAATATGCTTGATGATTCATACGCTAACAGCATATAAGGCAATTATGCCTGCTATACTACGCTATCAATTTTAACTAACTACATTATTGTTTGTTTACGCCATCGAGACTAGAAATTTTCTTTTGCTTGCACTTCCTCAACAAATTATGAACTCAACAAATTAGTGAGTTAAGTGAATCTAAATATTTAAGTTTTCTCCACACACTTGTAGTTAAAGTGTAAAAGAAATTTATTTCGTTTCATAATTTAAATTCCTCTTAACAAAATTGCTGGTAGTGTAGGCTCTGCGATTTAAAGTACAAAAACAATAAAAATATTTATAAAAAAAATAAGTCGTGGGTGCAATGTATTGAATGCGAGGTGATAGTTGAAGTGATAGAAAATAATTAAAATTATGGAGAAGTAAAAATAAAGAAATGCCCTAAATTGTTCATCGTTTTTAATAAGATAAACTGTTGACAGCCGACATAATTACTAAGTTATATGAAATAAGCATTCAGTATAGAAGAATAGTTAATATTTAAAATAGTAGCAATAAAATAATTACGTAATTGCAGTATGTATTTACTACTGATTTGTGGAAGAACACTCTAGAAAACAATCATATTGTTATTCTTGAATCACCATACGACATCAAGATTAGAAGTTTTTTCAAATTTTCTTTTCTGCTTTTACATTGATATTATGTCTGTCACATTTTCCGTTTATATTGGACAACTTGTCCTGTATTAACTAAAATATAAATTATATTTCAATATACTTGTGTATCTTCCTTTTTTCTTACAAGCTGAGATATCTTAAAATTAAAGGCATTGAAAGCAATTATGTATTTTCATTTGTCTTTCTTATGGATACTCTTCTTCTCTTTTCTGGAACATTCTCAACAAAATCATTGGTGCTCAAATGAATGTTTTGGAAGCTCAAACGCTTACATGGTTCTACATTTCGTATTTCACAATACTTTAATTGAATAAATACATGTTGTTGCCTTCCAATAAGTTTTAAGAAAAAGTTGAAACGACATAAATAAATATAATGGCCAAACATCCATTCTATATCCTGTCTTTAAACTTCTCATTACTTACGTCTTACACATGTTTTTTTCTTCTTCAAATTTTCTCATTTATATTAGCTGATTTATCATTTTAAAAACCTTGTGATATCGGTGCCCAATTTAGGGTTCCGGTGACAAATCATCTCCCATTTTATGGATATTGGATAAGTCAAATTTAATGGTTCGTCTTTTGCGCATTAGACTACAATTTTTATTCGGTTTTAAATAGATTTTTGTGGCTGAATTTTCAATGCAATTTTTGTCTTTGGAATGATGGGTCATCACAGATAACCGTTTAAAATATTACGTTCAAGAGAATTTTAAGAATAGCTATCTGAAAGACGTGTACAAAGGAAAATCAAAATGAGTTACGAGCATTAAAACGTTCGAAGTCAATAAATTAATTCATTTAAATACACATTAAATGAAAGAGGAAAAGCAGCTTAGAAATGTGTATACGAAACTACGTCACAAAATGTAGGATGACGAAATAATTTGTTGGTGTACTAAGCAGTTAATGTTAGTACATATCTTAAAAAATAAAAAAAACTTTAGAACTTTTATATAAACAAATAAATTAACTTTTAAATCAGTGAAACAAAAATAGAAAATGTGACCTTAAAAAATTCAGCATAGCAAACGGAAACAGTTTCCATAAACATCAATATCTCTGATTTCGGATGTAAACATTTACATTTAATGTTTTGAATTTGCAGAATAATTTCTATTTCCAGTTGAAAATTGTACATCATATTATTAATAATTGTGTGTTCTAAGCAAGTAAATTAGTTCCAATTCCAGTAATAGAAGCATTCCCATGTACCTACAACTGAGCAATTACAATAACATCCTAGCAGGAAACGAAACCAAAAGATACACCGTGTTTTGCACACAGTTGTCCACAGTGGTCAAGACAATACTACTCTCAAAGGGGAAGAGTGGTCCAGAACTGCATTTTATTTTTCTACAAGATCTTTGCATCGCAATCACCAGGTTTCTTGAGCGACTACTCCAAACATTTCCTCCTATCCTTCCATGAATGGTCCGACCATTAATTGAGCCTACGTCATTTTCTCCAGCAGAACTTTTCCGCTTTGGATGGAATTGAAATTTGTCACAGAACTTCTTCCATTGTGCTACCGTCGACTCACTCATGCCATGCAATGATCCAGCCATTGCTAACGGCGACAGAGCCTCAAATCCGCAGCGAATTGCGCACAATGGAAACATGATATTGGACTCCGGATCGATCCTCCAAAAACGAATGGTTCCATAGAGAAGCATTCCTACAACCCAAACTCCCACTACTGGCAGTGTAGTTAGGTAGATGTGAAATGTGGAGTTGATGAGTTTTGCAGCTAGCTCGCATTTTCGCATTTGTAATAAAACCTTGTTGAAATGGCCGGCTCTTGAGGAGTGTTTCAGTCTAAATAAGAAGTGGTCAATAGAATTATAATTTTTGAGTAGTTTTAATGATATTTAATGACAACTCACATGACGATTCCCAATTTCTTCATTTCCATGCCAATGACTGCAAAACCAAGGAAGATACAGCACCACATGAAACTGCATACAATTTGCCATTTGGTGGTCACATAGGCTTCCAAGGTTAAAAACGGCAATTGTTCCCAAAAGGTCACTGGATGATCCAATGCAGAGCGACATGGATATACAAGAGAGCTAATGAAGTTGATTGCACAAGGGTTCTGGTAGATTATGAGACTGTGGACTTCCGGATTGGTGTACAGGAGAAGTAAGTTAAAGTACATGTGATGAGCCATCATTCTTTTGTAAGCATGCTCCACCTCGTTGATCGCTTCATCAACACCAGATATTTCTTTTTCTTTTGATGGTTTAGCTATCAACAAAATGCATCATATTCTCATATTACCCCGTGATCGAATTAAAAAATGAGTGAAATCTGACACGGAAAATTTAGAAAGTGCAGCAACAGCTTTTTCCGACATTTTCTGAAATTAGGTTGGCCCGGGTTCCGAAAACAGTTTTGATTTGCTGTTTTCCCAATTTGTGAGGGGTTTGCCTGTTATACGATTTTTGGCGTTTTCAATCCAAAATTCACGGGTGCACGCCCGAGATCGAAAATCTTCGTTCTCAGAACTTCTTCGTAAGATTTTCCATGTTTAAATACTTCATTCGGTTAAGTAATAACATTACTTTGTGGTACGCTATCCGCACATCCAAGGAGAGAGTTGTTCAGCAACAGATTTGCAATTTGCATAACTTCATTTTTATTAATCGCCATGGTGAGGAACCCAGATATTGTTGAAACATTGGACACTGCCCAAAGACCAGAAAGAAGAGAGAACTCTCCTTGCAAATATACTTGGACTAGCCGAAACCACATGTACACGAAATAAAGAAGAGTTACATGCTTGTGTAAATTGAAAATCGCGATTGTTGAGCGACTCCCAGTATAAAGCTGTTGTGTGGAGGTATCCCAGCGATAAGGAAGTATGGCTGTGTGGCAGCCATAACGGCAGATTATTTGGAAACCGCGACGAGCTCCAAACTTCTCAGCCATATAAAATCAAACGATGCTAACAAAGGTGCGGAATAAAGGTGTATTTGAAACAAGTTTAGGGGTGATGAGATTGACTACAATCAACCGAATGACATAAAACAAAATTTGAAAGCTCATTTATAAAAAAAAATCTACATTTTCTATTGGTAAACATTCATTAAAATTATATCCAGAAAGTGGTTTGGTTAAGTGTCTGGAAGCAAGTATAGTTGGAACATTAAAATTTAGAAAGTCTTGCAATACTGGAATAATCGAAACTTTAATATGCTAACAGCATATAAGATAATTATGCATGCTAAGCTATGCTATCAATTTTCACTGACTACTTTATTGTTTGTTTACGCCATCGAAACTTTTGCCTGCATTTCCTCCAAAAAATTATGAATCCAACAAATTTGTGAATAAAGTGAATCTAAAATTTAAGTTTCTTCCCCACGCTTGTAGTCAAAGTGTAAATGAGATTTATTTCGTTCCAGAATTTAAATTCCTCTTAACAAAATTGCTGGTAATGTACGCTCTGCCATTTAAAGTATAAAAAACAATAACAAAATTCATGTAAATAAAGTCATCGGTGCAATGTATTGAATGCAAACTGACAGTTGAATTGATAGAAAATAGTTAAATTACAGGGAAATAAAAAGTGACCTTAATTATTCACCGTTTTAAATAAGATAAACTGTTGACAGCCAAGGAATTTATTAAGTTATATGAAATAAGTATTTAGCATGGTAGAAAAACATACTTAATATTTGGAATCGCAGTAATGTAATAATTACTTAATTGTAATATGTGTATTTATCTCCGGTTTGGAAAGAACACTCTGGAAAACTTTGATTGTGTTGTTCTTGAATAACTATATTTGATTATCGAGTCTAGAAACTTTTCTTTATGCTTTTTGGATTGATATTATGCCTGTCATCCAGCCGTGCTTTATAAGAAATAAATTTTTATTTTACTGTTCTTTGTAGGGATTCTCATTGTTTAACATGATCAACATTTTTCGTTTATATCGAAAGACTTGTCTTAAAATTAACTAAATTATAAATTACCTTTCAATATACTTATGTATCTTCCTTTCTTCATATAAGCTCAGATAACTTAAACTGAAATGTATTTAAAGCAATTATGTATTTTCATTTATATTTTTCATTGATAATTTACTTTTCATTTTCTAGAACATTCTCCATAAATCATTTGTGCTCAATTGATTTTTTTGGAAGTTAAAGCGCTTACATGGTAGTACATTTTCAGTCATTCTTATTGTGTTTCACGATATTTGAATTGAATAAATACATGCTAGTGCCTTCCAATAAGTTATTTGAAAAGTTGAAACGACATAAGTACATGTAATGCCAAAACATTCATTATATATTCTCTTTTAACATTCTGCTTCGTCACACTTTTTTCTTCAACTATTCTCATTTATTTTAGCGGATTTATCATCAAAAAATCTTATGAAAACGGTGCGAAATTTAGGATTCCGCTAGCAAATCATCTCCAAATATATGGTTGGATGGCGGATGGATTCATTTTGATTATCAGTTGAAAATTGTACATAATATCATTAATAATTGCGCGTTAAAATAATCATGCAAGCTAGTTCCATTGATAAAAGCATTTCCATCTACCTTCAAATGCGCAATTACAATTACATCCTGGCAGGAAACGAAACCAAAAGATTGACCGTGTTTTGCACGCAGTTGTCCACAATAGTTAAGACAATGCTACTCTCAAACGAGAAAAGTGGCCCAGAACTACATTCTATTTTTCTACAAGATCTTTGCATCGCAATTACTAGGTTTTTTGAGCGACCATTCAGACGATTTTTCCCATGAATGGATCGAACATTACGTACACCTCCATCACTTCCTCCAGCAGAGCCTTTGGACCGTGGGTAGAATTGAAATGTGTCATAAAATTCTTTCCATTTTGCTAGCGCCGACTCACTCAAGTCATGTAGTTTTCCTGCCATTGCCAACGGTGTCAGCGCCTCAAAACCACAACGAATTGCGCACAAAGGAAACATGACATTGGATTCTGGATCGATTCTCCAGAGTCGAATGGTTCCAAAGAGAAGCATGCTTACAACGACAACTCCAACAGCTGGCAATGTGGTCAGGTAGATGTGAAATGTGGAGTTGATGAGTTTTGCAGCTAGCTCGCATTTTCGCATTTGTAGTAAGACCCTGTTCCAATGGCCAGCTCTTGAGGAGTGCTTCAGTCTAAATAAGAAATGTTCAGGATAATTACGCATTTTTTCCAGTATTTGAAATATTGAAATCAATATTTTATGATAACTTACATGACGGTTCCCAATTTCTTCATTTCCATGCCAATGACTGCAAACCCAAGAAACATACAGCACCACATGAAGCTACACACAATTTGCCATTTGGTGGTCACATAGGCTTCCAGCATGAGAAATGGCACTTGTTCCCAAATTGGAATTGGTGGGTGGTCCATGGCCGATTGACAGGGATACACAAGAGAGCTGATGAAGTTGATGGCGCAAGGATTCTGGTAAACTATGAGACTGTGGACTTCCGGATTGGTGTAGAGAAGGAGCAAGTTAAAGTACATGTGATGAGCCATTATTCGTTTGCAGTCATGCTCCACCTCGTTGACAGATTCATCCAAATCAGATCCTTCTTCTTCTTTTGACAGTTTATCTGAAAAGGATGGCATAATATTCTCACATTACCCCATGACCGAATTTCTTAATGAATATAAATACTATGTGCAGATAGGCAATAACTTTACTTTGCGGAGGATCACCACTGCTTCCTAAGAGAGAATTGCTTAGCAACAGATTGGCGATTTGCATCACTTCCTTTTTATAAATTGCCATGGTTAATTGCGCCGATATCGTGGAGACACTGGAAACTGCCCAAAGACCAGAACGAAGAGAGAACTCTCCTTGTAAATAAACTTGGATTAGTCGAAACCACATGTACGTGAGATACAATATTGTTGCATTTTTGTGCAAATTGAAAATCGCGATTGTTGAGCGACTTCCAGGGCAAAGTTGCTGTGTGGAGGGATCCCAACGATAGGGTAATAGAGCTGTATGGCAGCCATAACGGCACAATATTTGGAGACCACGACGAGCACCGTCCTTCTCAGCCATTTTTTTTGCAAATGATGTAAAAAACGGTGAGAGAGGTTCCATTTGAGACAAATTTACGCGTTTGACACTGAGAGCGTTTGAAGTTAACTCTTGTAATTTTAGCTAATTATACTACTGCAGTGTTATGTATTACAATTCTAGAAACTAGTTTTGAGTCCTTTACGCAATTTACTTAACATTTTAAAAAGCCTTGAGTTGTGCTAGAAATTTCGGAGGTGTATTCAGTGCGCTCCATAAAACCAGCATGGTCATTAATATGTTAACAGTACCCTATGCCTAGTCATTATGTCTTAAACGGATGTTTGAAAAAGAAATGTCTTATTGATTCGGGCAAGTGTCTCAAAAAACTATTTCAAATTTCTTGATTGAGTAGTTTGCATAGTATATTTAGTGTAGTTGAACGGTGAAAAATTGCGCCATTTGAATGTGTAGCATGGTAGCATGAGAATTAATGTTTAGAATACCCAGACCTTACACAAGCTGTGAACAAAATTATGCGTAATTGCATGAAATTAACAAAGCAAATGTGCGTCCTTACTATTCCAATTGCTAGGCAAATGGAAATGGCATTGACTAAGTCACGCCAATGTCACCTGAAACTTTTGAAGTGTTATTTCATCAGCAAATCACGTTTTTGAAGTATTATGTATTCCGATTATGGAAACTAGTTTGGTGTCCTTGTTGTAATTTATTTAGATTTAGAAAGCCTAGAATTGGGCTCGAACGAACCTTTAGAAAATATGGAGCAATGGGTTTAAGTTTGAGTACATTCCGAGTGTCTTGCATGTCTTTAAAGCGTGAACTGTGAAAAACGTGAATGTAATAATTTTCACCCGAAATTAAATACACACCTGAAAACTGAAATTCTGAAATGAAAAAGATTTTATTTCATTTCCTAATTATTATCTTAACATAATTATTATCCATTG
>JAQIWO010001441.1:0-10253 GCA_034695405.1 Entomobrya muscorum
AATGTCAGCACAAACCAGATAGGTTACGCAATGTTTTTTCAGAGGTTTTTTTCAGACAATTTGGAGAATTTGTAATATCAAAATCAATTTCGTAACTTATATATATATTCCAGATATTATTAAATTGAATAGGACTAGATACATTCAACTTCCCACACATAAAATGGTATGAAATGGTGTGACGTCCAGTCAAAAATCAGTGGGATACTACATATAGGCGCCTGCGGAGAGATATAACATTTTCAATAAAATATATTCTTGGGAAAAGAAGGTATCTGGTAGAATTCATAATTAATTTCTACGTCGCATACACAATTATTATTATTTATATAAATAAACAGATCACCACAACGAAGCCATTTACAGATTTTTCAGAAACCGAATCGAGATGCATTTAAGTTGACAAATGATCGGATATAAAAGAAATTCAAATATTTGATCATAAAAGTCTTGAGCAGAGACTTAAAGTGGCTTTAAAAGTTATTTTGGTAGTAGTTTTCATCATTCAATGCGTAATTTTAAAGCTCATTTAATACATAGGTTGTTTCACGAAAAATGATATACTTTTAAAATTGCAATAGCTTTTTTGTTTGTGGGCCGATCAGTATCAAATTTTTCACTACTCTACCTTTACTCAATACGGTGTTGTCACTTATAAGCTTTGGATCCCTGGTTTCCTTTTTCATAGCATTATAGGGTCTGACGCAGAGATGTAAGTTTCTGGTTGGGGCAAACCGCTGGTTGGGTAATTTCCCCAACCAACCCAACCCCCAACCCACCCATGGGTTGGTTTGGGTTGGTTTGGTCCCTAAATTCACTTTGCCCCGGTATGGGTTGGGTTGGTTTGGCGGAAAGACTTAATATTATCTGGGTTGGTTTGGTTTGGTTGGGATTGGTGAAACAATGAAACACAACAGAGACAAGAATGTAATGTAAAAAGGAGAATGCAGCAGCTGTTTCAATATTGGATTCTGTCTGATGCGTTGTTGTTGTTGTTCTTGTTCTCCTAGTTTGTTAGCATTGATATTAATATTTGGAACTGCTCTAATTTGTGCTGCACATTGACATTATACCTTTCATTTCTTCCTCATCCGGCCATCCTAATCCTACCACAATATTTTTTAAACTTCTCAAATTTATTATTCGAATAATTCCTGCTTATTTAATCTCTTTATTGTTCGCGCTCCATCAACCAACAAAATGGCAACTCGACAATTAAATTATCGACCAGCAGGAATGAGTGACGATAGTGATGGTCAGTCAGATCCTGAAGACTTTCATTTTGATTTTGGATTGAAAGTAAGTCTTCACAAACAACGAACGACTATGACCAACAAACTAGTTTGTTGGTCATGTCATGAGTATTAGTCATTGTCACAGACATTGTCAGTCATATATCAACTAATGAATAGTACATCTGTTAATAGACCAGACCCTTTATTATTTAATATCCTTATTCGCAGAAAACACTGGAAGGAAAGCGGAAAAAAAGAAACGCAAAGAAAAGGAGTTCAACAGCAGCAAACACATCAAAGAAGGCTTCCGAACAGGTAATCAGACATGACCCGCTTCACTTTATAATTTAAAATGCTACTCTCTAAACTACCATACCATTATTACTGCGATAAGCTGTATGTTATGACTTGTAAATTTTATGTTATTACAGAAACTGTCATTCTGGGAAAAAAAGCAACTTGCGTTTGAAATGTTTGGCGAAGCAACGATTCGACCACAAGATAACTATCGAGATTTCATTCTTCACCGGCGACAAATCAACAATGGTAAACTTTTATACATTTCAACGACTAAATACTCGATGAACAAAACAAAAACTTATACTACTAATTTACACATAGACAGATGACCAACGAACTAGTTTGTTGGTCATCTGTTTGTAAGAAATGTTGGGAATCTTGTAATAAATATAAAAAAATGTTTAATTAGGGAAATGGAACGATATATGGCAGAACCTGGATCACACGAAGATTTCTTCTTCCTATTGTCCACAAGATAACTTCTTCATATCCTTGTTCGAGCTTCCAGTTCTATATCAAAACGAGCTAACCGTGGTGGAGGATGAAGCGAGCTTTTCTCTTATGATGCAACACCTTCAGAAAGAGGCTGAATTTTCCTTGGACCTCGAGGGAAACGAAGATCATTCATTTCTTGGTGAGATTTGAGTTGCATTATTGTTTTTTTTATCAATTTATTATATTTTATTTAGGTTGAAATTTGTTTTAAAATTTGGTGTTAGGTATGACTGTATTGATTCAGATAGGCACACGTCAACAGGATTACGTGATTAACGTGTTTCCTGTCAACAACCTACTCCTTAATGAGTTTAAGCTTGTTTTAGAAGATCCGGGAAAAATTAAATACGTTTTCGGAGGGGACAATGACGTGTTATGGCTGAAACGTGATTATTGTATTCAGATGGTTTCCGCCATCGATGTTCAGATGCTTTGGAAAGAAATATTGAAGGGAGGGCATTTTGATAAGGCGACGGAATTAGTGCCTCGGCAAGTTAAGGACGCCTGGTATGCTAAAAATATACGACGTGGTTCAAACTCATCTCTAGAACAAAGGCGGAGGGATGAGACTACAGCTTCTTTAACCCCCCTGAGTTTTGAGAAACTGGTTGAACTATTTTACCCTGACTGTGAAATGGACAAAGTGGCACAAGTGGCTGACTTTCGACCGAGAGATTGCTCTGATGCTGGATATCAAAAATTACTGAAGTACGCTCGAGATGACGTCCACCTTCTCTTAAATATCGTGGATATTTTAAAAGCATCGGTAATTGTGTTTGTGTGCTAAAGTCTGAACTTGTATCCCAAATTCCTTTCTCGAACCACAACCTAGGTTGTGGTTCGTGAAATTGTGCATAATTAAAATTAAATTTATGTTTTAAGGTTGGAAAATATGGAATGTTTCAAAGCGCATATGAGTTGACCAAGCCGAAAGAAGCTGGGATTTATAAACGAAGAAGCCATCCCTCTCCAAGCTCTTTAATACATGAGTTCCGTAAAACTCTTAACGAGTCTGAGAGCGAGCTCTTGCTAATGATTCTCGAATGGCGGAACCACCACGCGGCAATTATTGATGAGAACCCTAATTCCATGTTCCTTCCAAATCAGCTTATCAAACTTATAAAAATCGACAAAGTCTCAGAAGAAGACGTTGAAAATGCAATGCAGAAGAAAACGCGTAAAGGTATAAGAATTCCAGAGAGTCTAAATACTTTTAAGAAACCGTTACTGGGTTTACTTAACGAGGGAAGAAACTTCTACACCAAGATCTTCGGTATTCAGTGCCATAACTGCCGCAAGACCATAGGCCACGCTGGATGGGGATTTGATCTACCTTGGAACACTCAAAGCACCAAGCAAAACTTAATGGAAGATCCAGAAGCAAAAAGAAGACAGAATCGATGGCGTCAGACGAATAAAAGGCGAAACAAACGGCTTGCAAAGGATGCTGAGAATAACCACTAGAATTTAATTTAAAATGTCTGAGATTTCTTTTAAAATCTAAATTCATGGTTTGTACGAACAACACCCTAGGATGTTGTTCGTACAGCAATATTAATTTAACGGGCCATCCATATTCAATGAATATGCATATGTAGTTCAAAGTAAATTAAATATAATCCTTATTAATTTTCATTAAAGACATGCTTGATCGACATAAATAAAATATATGTATCATTAAAAAACCTTCTTAATTTAATAAGCAATTTAATTTGACCAAACGTGCACGTCATTTATTAAAATATTGCTAGAATTAATGCTTTAGCATCTCGTCATATTCGTTGCAAGTTGCAATGATGACATGGTTGTAGTTGTGCTACTGCTTGTGTTGCGATTTGCGATTGTGACTTCCTTGGCATCTGTATTCTAACTTTGCATTAACTGAGCGACCATAAATCGATTCTCTTTTGAACAGTACTAGTACAAACAAGTATTCGTTACTCAAATTACAGCTTACATATTGACAACTGCATTTTTAATTCGTACTTTTTTTATTGCATTCTCAATTAGGAACGAAACAAGATAATAGTGATAAAAAGTTGGAATTAAAATTTCGAGTGTTCTATCGGTTCTATTATTCTGAAAGTAAAAATACAAGTTGACCCAACAAATAAACCAAATAAAGTTTACATTTTAGCTGTGTTTTTAAAATGGCTGATTCCAGCAGTTTGGAAAAGTTCAGTGGCCAGGAGGAAGCCAAGTAAGTTCTGATTTCTGAGGCATAATTATTACAATTTAAAAAGATGTAGTAGCAATTTCTTAATGGTTGCCCAGTGGGTTCTTAATGGTGGGTACATTTATTCTTTAAATAAACACTGCCGAAATTCTGATTCATGAATGCATCATTGCAGAAACCAGTCAGCAGAAGGGACTACGGAATCAAATAATTTGGTGGATATAGATATAACTGAGGCTGGAAAATATGAAGAAAATGCAGAGAAAAAACGGAAGCTTGCTCTCGCCGTGAAAAGTGAAAACAGTAAAAAATCAAAAATGTCGCATGTTCCTGCACCTTATTCACGTTTTTTTGAAGATGACAGTAGTAGCAGTGCTTCTGGCGGAAACATGGTTACCTGTATCGTAAATATGGTTAAACCGGGATCTAAGGAAAAGGAAAAGTGCGGAGAAAAGCTAACTCTTTTCGCTGGACGCACGTACCACAATCTAAAGAGGCACTTGGAGCGAAAGCACGAAATAAATTTGGACAATCAAACGAGCAATATGCGCCAGCCAACCTTGTTTGAGGTGAAGGATTCTAAAACAAAGTATCCTGAAGGAAACCAGAAACAGAGGTCCTTCGACAAGAACGTGTTACTGATGTACGCAAAAGATGGTCTTCCATTCAACTTTGTCGAGAAGCCAGGATTTAAGCGGATGATTGAGACACTGGATCCGAGAATAAAGGTGAAGTCTCGACAGGCCTACGTTCAACAGCTGCGAAAACACGTGGACGAACAAATAATTCCTATAATTCGAAACACTTTGCACAACATTGAAAAACGATTTTGCCACTTTTCGTGTGACATTTGGTCAACGAGGTCTATGGAAGGTGTAATTTGCATCCTGGCCCACTATATTGATGAAAATTGGAAAATGACTCAAAATGTCATATTGTTTAAGACAGTGACAGAGAAGCGTACTGGGGCATCCATTCGAGGAATTTTTCTCGAATGTCTTTCATCTCTTCAAGTAACTGCTGACTGGGTAAAAATAAAACGTTTAATTTGTTTCCAAGCTTCTTGCAACGAACCAACAACCTAGGTTGTTGGTCTGTTTCGAGACAATTTGTATAATTTAGTTTGACGTTTGACATTTTGACGTTTAAATAAATATAAATAATATTTTGTTTTAGGGTGGCGTTGTTGTGACTGACAATGCTTCAAATATGAAGAACAGTTTTAATCTTCTTAACATAGGATTAGACAAGGAATGGAAACATATGTTTACTTCTCAGAACGAAGAAACCATAACCGACAGCAGTAACAATGCAAGTTCCGATGACCAAACCGACGCAGACGCTGACAGTAGTGAGGATGATGATGCTGACACTGATGAAGATTCACGGGAATTTATTTCAAGGATCGTATCTGAGTTTGCGGAAGAAATGTACAAAAGTACACTCAATTTGCCAATTGCTGGACACATGTTTTGTGCGGCACATTCCTTGCAGCTCAGTATTAACGACGCTCTGGCAAAGAATGAGTCCGTAAAAGAACTATTGAATCTGGTCACTAAGGTCATGGTCTTCTTAAAGACATCTACGCATTGGCGAACTGAGTTAAAAAAGGAAACAAAGCTTGATCCTGTCCTCGCTGGGAAAACAAGATGGAATGGCACCTTAGATATGCTCAAGCGCTTTCAGCAGGTACAAATTATTTCTTGAAATTTATAAATAAAAAAACTAATGCACAGATCTACAACCTGGGTTGTAGATCTGAAAATGTAAGAATTTTGATGACGTTTTGTTTATTTGCAGCCTCAGTTTTTCCGTGCTGCACGAAATGTGATTGATCGAGCTCTATTAGATCGTTCGACATCAGCCAAACGGTCTCGTTTACCTCCAGCACTTGGAGTTTTGCATCTTCAGCATGCTGAAGAGTTGTGTCAAGTATTGCTTCCCATGGGAGTGGCCACAGACATACTTCAATCGAATGGACCGACATCAAACGAAGTTATCTATCGAGTTGTAAAGGCTTTTCGTGGTAAGTTTCGTGGTAAGAATTATACCGTGCATGCATACGCTTAAAAACGTTTTTATGAATAATTCAATGATTTTACGTTTTTAGACTTGCTCGATGTAAAAAGAATTCATTTTGAAGAATTTCGAGACAGTTTGCTGGCGAACTTGAAAGATCGAATGGAATCGTATGTTTGCCGAAAAGAATACGTAATAGCAACTCTTCTTGACCCACGGTTTAAGACATCTTTGTTTCAGCGTATGTTTATATTAATTATGGTATGGTGATTTTAAAGATGCATTTTACTACCCGTTTTGTCTTCTTTAAATCGTTGTTTTTTCTTCACTAGTCAAGTGGGATACAAATAACACCGTATTGGAACTCCCTGGCTATGAGACTGCGCTTGGGATGCTTAAGACCGCTTACAATGAGGAAAAGCAACGGATACATCCAAACGGATGTGGGCAACCTGATAATGCAAAAACGGTGCCAGCTGAGAATCAAGGAGTTTTTAGTCTTGTCCAAGAGGGTCTTAATATAAATACTCAACGAGCCGATAAGACTGAAATTGATTTCTATCTGGATGAACTTGCGTCTGACCAATCTGCGTGCCCACTTGAATACTGGAAGATTAACTGCAAGCGCTCTCCTATTCTTGGAAAGCTGGCAAGAAAGTACTTGGCTGTTCCGGCCACATCTGCAGGTGTGGAGCGAACTTTCTCTATATCAGGATCAATAGCTAGATCACGGCGATCAAGGATTTCTACAGACAAAATTGCCCAACTTCTTATGATGCGAGATTTCGATTAGTAGTCTGCGCAGCCTTTATTTTTTAATTGAATGTAGTATAAAAATGACCAACAAACTAGTTTGTTGATCATTTTTAACCTATTCATTTATTTAAATTACTTTGTTTTTTTTATAACTTAGCCTTTTGTTAATAATAGTTGCAATGAACTTCAAATGTATCAATCGTAGTGTCATAGGTCCTAATTATTGGTTCTAGCTATTGCTATTAATTTTACAATGGTTATTGTTATAATTAATAATTTTGATTAATTACTTGATGTTGATGTATTGATGAAGTTGAAGTTAGATTACTTGTCATGTATTATTGGGGGTTGTTCAGGCTTTCGTCTGTCTCTAGTCTCTAGTATTCAAAGCATATTCTTCATAGTTTTAGTTTCGAAAAGAATGGTAAAATAAATCGAAATTTGGAATTCTAAATTTTTGTATCACACTCATTTAAAAGAAATTAATTGCTTACGTAGTCATTAAGTTTTTCGTATTAAGAATGGTTTGTGTAGGTAAAGTATTTCTGTTTCGTCTGGTGCAGGTGCAGCAGAATAATCGCGTTAGTTTGCTTGGTTTAGAAAAGAAGTTTGTTAGTAATAGTGTGACCAGGAGGTTTGCTTGATTGGGTTTGGGTTGGTTGGGTTTGGGTTGGTTGGGTTTGGGTTGGTTGGTATAGCATTTTGAAAATCGCTTGGTTTGGGTTGGTTTGGTTGGGAGAAAATATTAAAATAGCAGAGGTTGGTTTGGGTTGGTTGGTGGACCTCCTTAATATTGGCTTGGTTGGGTTTGGTTGGGTTGGCACTTTTTCTCCAAACGTCATTGTTTGGGTTGGGTTGGTTTGGCGTATCCAACTTACATCTCTGTAATAGACTAATGAACTGGAGTGGAGGTGTGGAGGAGTTGGAAGTTACACAACAGGTGATAAAGGGAAGGCTGGAGTTGAGGGAGACTAGTTTCATTTAAAGATGGAGAGAATATTAGTAAAAGGTTAATGTGAAGGGAAGTAAAAATAATGAAAGGAAAGAGTCGTCGGGATTCATTTTAATTATTGTTCATTAGTTAATCGATAAGTGTTGAAGGAAGGGAAGTTTCGGTAGGAAATTGTTGGTTTGGGTTGGAATAAACCAAGGTGAGACGAACTGATGGTGGAATTGATAGTATTTTGCAATTAAAGATTAGTAGTTAGTTATTGTACTGGTGTAAAGAGTAAAGGCTGGAAATACTAATATACTAATGTCTAATGCAATTTTAAGGGTTTATAGTTACATATTAGTTTTAAAAAAATAACGTATTATTTTGGGTTATTTATCGGTAAAAGTGCTTATTTTGTTACGATTAATTCATTTTTTTTTCTTCTAACAGGTATAAACGTCACAAGACGCAAGCAGACGTTCGAAAGGCACTGGGGGATGTCAGAAGTAACTGCTGACTTGATTAAGATTTAAGGTAACTATTTTTATTAGTTTGAAGGCTGCTATTATAAGTATCTGAAGTTTTTTTTTGAATAGTAATAATTGGTCTAATCTATGGTGTTTGATTGTGGTCTGTCTTTTGTTTTATAACTATAGAAGTCAAATTACGGGTGAATTAAAGATGCTTCGGAATCCAGAATAACCAGAATTTCCGGAAAGCATCTGGAAATATTGCTGACTTTGGCTGTTAGTTTCTTGTTCGAAAAAAATCATTCCATTCCAATGCCACGTATGTGTAATAAGTCATTACTTATCTTGTATCTTTGATCGTACGTTAGTTGTTTGGTTATTTGGTAGTAGTGTACTCAGTAGAAAGTAGTGCTGGTTAAAATAAAATTCAATATTTTTACTTGAGAGAGTAGCAGGCAATAATAATGCAAATTCCTAGATTTTTGTCGTGAAATTGGAAGTATGTAGCACTTACTAAGTACTAGTCAAGAAAGATGATTTTTATTTGATTGAAGTGGTAGTGGTGGGATTAATTAGTTTTAAATATTTGATATATTTTTACTAAATGCCTTTTTGATTTTTCACCACACCTAACGACGCTGTCTATTTATACACTACACGCGAGTGCATTGTCGTGACTCTTTGTGATGCCTGCTTGCACCAACGTTAATCACTTTTGTAATCAACTTTGGCATGGTGTTTGGCTGTTGTTTGTTGTTAGCACAAAAATTACTATTTTCCTTGTGTGAATAGGTTCGTAGTTTACTGGTCATTCTATTTTACCACACAAGTTTTTGGACTCCATTCATCTTTCCTTTTTTATGTAGAAAAGGGTTAAAAGAGTAAAGAACTTTTATTTTTCTTCCTTGGATGGTTTTGGGTGGTATATGGACATACACGGACTATAAAAAGGTTGTCAGTTGTCTTTTATATTTTTTTATTATCCTTCTTCTATCTCGTCTCTCTCTCTCCCTCTCTGCTTCCTACATGTACTTTAGTGTCAATTCGATCAAAATCAGACTCTGTCTATGTTTAAAAAAGGACCTGTAAAATGCACAGAGACAGAGAGGGTCTCCATCCATTATGAATGGTTTAGATTCTCTTGTTTTGAGTCATTTTAGCCTATCGTCTAAACTTCAGCATTCCGAAAGTTTTTTGTTTTTGTTATTTTATGCAGTTAGTTCAGTTGATAGTTTAATAGTGGAAAGGCTCGTTTATTCAAGTTCCCATCAATCAAAATACTTGTGAATGATCAGTATTTATGTATTTTGTAAAATGTGAACTTTTACTTTATTACAGAACTATATTTCAAAATTAATCGTGGTAGTTTATGGTAGCTTGTTTTGGTGCTATTAACTAAAATATGCAGTTTCAAAAAATGTTGATGTTCTGATCGGTTAATTCACATGCACAAAATAATGATTATTACTTTAATTTTTTTTAGGAAATCGTGTTTCTCGACTCAACGCCCCTCTAATTCTCGACTCTACAAGATGGCAACGGCAGTCTCACTGGAGTGACAGCGACGACGACTCAGATTCTTCCAGAAGTTCATCATCATCAAACTCAAGTTCCTCTTCATCTAACTTACAGTCCGTATCTCCGCCGCGGAGGAATCAGCAGGCTAGAAATATCTCCCCTGATAACAGCGCTGACGACGCTTCTGACGTAGACCTTGGTGTCAATTCTCCGGTAAATCTGTACAATTCCGATTCGGATATTCTTTCTGACGTGGACTCTGACGCCCAAGGAGGCAACAGCAACCAATCGAGTGGAAGTTCCAACAGTGACTCGGATAATTCTCCGACAGGATCACGAAGAGCAGGAAG
>JAQIWO010001442.1:0-10253 GCA_034695405.1 Entomobrya muscorum
GTTCCATTAGCGTACAACTGTGACAATCGCCAATAACGTATCTACCAAAATCGTTTCTCAGAGCTGCATTTCAATACAGCGTTGCGGCGTCGGAGCAAGCACAAAGCCACCAAACCGCACAAAATATTATCTGCTGGGGAAAGACTTCTCCCATATCTTTTCCTATTGCCAGGAAATCGATCCAGTCGCACTCTACGCTGAAGGCCCCTGTGAGAGGTGTATGGGTTTCACTAGGCCTTTTCTCAATAAATGCGACTGGGTCGATTTCTGGCATTTTTGGCATTTTCCCTCTGGGGCTACCCAAAATCTGGAAATTAAAACCATCTTTTTAATGAGCTTACGCTGATCATTTTGAGCACATGTACATCACTGTGACATGTCAACTTCCGGAGCTACGCCCATTCAAAGGTCAAAAATTACCAAATTTCAGGGGTCGAAAATACGATTTTCCCCGTGGGGCTTGCAAAATCTGACAACTAGTACCAACTCATTAATTAGCTCATTGCGATCATTTTGATGTCAACATCTTCATTGTAGGGTGTCAGCTTCCAGTCATACGACTCTTTTTAAGGTCAATGGATTTGGAAAATTGTGAGCAGAGGGGACCCTTCTTACTCGTTCAAATCCCCATGTTAAACGCCATTAAATATTTTAAAAATTGAGAATTCGGAAGCGTTGTATTTCATACCTGCAAAATCATATATTTTTACCTTGATCCCCACAAAGACACATATTATAAATCCTGACCAGTGCAACCTGCAATTCAATCGATATCCTGTTCCAAAATTGTTAGTAAATTGCTGGCTCTGCCACTCCAAAACTTTTAGTTAATTCCTGAATAGTTGAAATATTTTAAATTTTTACCTAGGATCGTGTTGAGAAATTTTTAATTTTTACCTAGGATCCATCGGAATGCACTCGTACTCTGGAAGCTGCGACAATCCCACCCAAATTAAGACGACTCCCTCGGCTCTGCTCTGCTATGACTTTGGACCCCCGCACTCCTCCAAGAACTCAGCGATCGGCATTACCAACAGGATTGGGTTCTGGGCGCCCGAGGCTGAATCCTACTCAATCGCTCGACCATCAAGCTTTGACCCAACTGGCAATTGGTGTCAACATCATGCCCGTGGGATGTCAACTTCCGACATTCTGGCGTCTTGAACAGTCCATGTCCATGCCCCTCATCCCCTTACTCAACATCCACGTAGAGTTAGAGAGCAATGGTAGCTCTCCAGCACCACTACTCCCTCCACAAATAAATAAGCCGGCTGCATTGCAGCCAATTTTTGAGCAATTGAGAAATGACTTGCCTCAGACTAAAGTCATAAGTCATTAATGGGTTACCTAAGAGTAAAACGATAAATGAGTTGGCCGACTAGTAAATTTGATTTTAAAAATCATTTTTGGTATTTTTTAGTGCACTTAACTTTCATTTTCACTTTGTTTCCGCCGAAAATGATTGGGATATGAACAATGCATTCACTTTTTTGAGCAATTCAAAATTGAGTCTTCCACGGAGTAAATCAGAATCTCGACCTTTGAATGGGCGTAGCTTCCAAAGTTTGGAATTCTGGGGGTCTGTGGGTCTGGAATTCTGAAGAGATTCGTTTCTCATTTAGATTTTAAATTTAAATTCCGTAGGTGGTGCCGCTTCCTGAGGAAGATGTGGGGTACCTGGAGGCTGATGCAGGATTGGGCGGTGAGGATGTGCTCATTCCTCAAATTTCAACAGCAATTTACGTGAACATTCGTGATTTAGGAAAGCATTGGTCTTAGAATTTGGAGTTGCTGACGATCGAAATTTTGCAAACGGCTGGGTTGCTGTCCTTCCCGATATGGTGGGGATATCGTAGGGGTTATTGGCTGTTATGAGGGAAACCCACTCATGTAGCTGCGGGGGTCGAAGTGAGATTGACTGTGATGATGGACGCTGGAGAAACTCCTGGCTAAAGAACTGAGGAAGTGTCAAGTGTCCTTGAATTCGAGTATATTGGGGGAAACAAAGATACTGCCGAAGATGACGTCAACCAATATTTTTAAACTGGAAATTTTAATATGACGTGAAATTTTCAAATGTATTCATTCTAATGCGAAACTGATGAAGACAACTTATGCTGCTCAATAGTAGTTTCTATTCTTTCAGTCGGAAATGCAGTAATGTAAAGTTGCAAAGCATCCGATAAATTTTTTTAGATTCCAGATGAACATTACGTTCACCTCCACCCATTCATTAATGGTTTCTAACATTTGGTCATCATCAATAGAAAATGTCTCAAGCAACATGTTTGATGGGCAGTACTTATAACCTGCAAATAATTTTTAACGGTTCGTCAACCATTTAAAATTATTTTGCCTCAAATAAAAAAGTTAAATCTCAGTTCCCTTCCCATGAGGTTCCCAAAGGCAAATCCGTCCTCCTCGTCAATTTGTTGATTGCATGTCATTGTGGCGAAACCCCAAAATAGTGGAATCGTTAAGATAGCGTTTTGATAGTATTGTTGTTCATAATTATGAGTAAGTATAAGTATTAGTATTTACTTGAGTCTTTCCTCCTTCCATAAAGATGAAAAAAAAACCGCAAAAGTTAATGTAACAACACAAAGTTTAGCCTAAAAAATTGGAGTCAGTGTATCCGTGTGAAAACTTAATTTTTACAAGTGTATTCACAATAATGAGCTTGTCAATAAGTGTGGAAATTGCTCTCTAATTGATTATGCCAACAACTAAACGAGCCTTCTTCTCGTGGAGATGAGTTTCCAATTCTTCCTTGCAACAGCCATGTCATTGGAACTTGCAAATGTAGGAAATATATTATAACGCCACAAAATTTGAAGCTTTTCTACGCAGTGCTCTTTTCAGGCAGCAATTAAAAACTTTGGTGGGTGTAATGCCATGCAAAAGTCATATCAGGCTAGGGAGTAATCGAACCTCCATCACCAGCTTTCTGGGCTGACAGTAGACCACTGCGCTACGAGACCGACTCTTGCTTGAACATGTTTGCTTTTTATCTAGGTGTTTGCCAACACCACAGCGGGACTGCGGACTGTGTTGTTAAATGCTATTCACCAGTTGAGTAATAGGTTTAAAATATATTTCATGAGTATTTAAGTGATTGGAAGAGCTCTAAAAATTGATTTTAGCTGAGGCAGAGCCAGTTGCTGGAAAATTGAATTTATTGATTTTACTATCCTCCCCACCATCTCTAAAAGGAACAAGGCCAATGAAAAAGCAAGCGCATACTAACATAAATAATGCATGCACTTCCATTTCAAAAAGTTTTCTTCGGGACATGCAAGAGTGTCAATGACATGGCACTAAAAAAAGTAGGCTTTAAAAGTCATTGTGAAAATCCAGCCAAACCTGTTAAGTGGTGACCGTGCATGCGTTTAAAAAGACAACTTATTCATGATTATCTTTGTTACTTACCACAAGAAAATAATAATCAAAACTATTGATAGTTGGCTGTGCTTTAATTACAATACAGCATTCCAAATATGATCATAGGAAACGAGGAAGGAAAGGAAATATTACTGAAATTATTCCGAAACAGAACCAAACCATTTAACATAAGCGTGCTGGACACATTCTGCCTATGACGATGCAGATGTGGTTTTACGAGTGGAAAAGTTGACAGTAACGTTAAATACAGTTTAAAAAAGTATTGTATTTTCGTAAATGCTATCATAACTATAACTTGCGAGGCTGAAATATTTTGAACAAGAAATAAGAAGTAAGAACGCTTCGTGTTACCCGCTTTAACTGTCGTAACACCAAAAGCACACATTTAAGAATGTTGTGTTGATAGTTTTATTACTTTAACTATGTTTAAAAAAATATAAAAACTGTGATAAAAAGCAATATCTGCATCTGTACACAATCTGCATTCATGTTCTATACATATACCTGTCTAGCAAAATTGGCATATCGGAATGGATGGACAATATCTTTCGCATTCTCCACAAAGCTACCAAGCTTCAATCTCGTGCTAGTAGACTACAGACGAACCTAACTATAAAACAGTTACACTTGCATTATATTATGGTAAAGTATTCTATTTCATATGGTGTTTGGAGACTGGTGACTCATTAACTAATCATCAATTGTCTACTTTGCACTCAACAACATTCTCAATGTAACAGATAATCGCAAATTTTCTTACATGGCAAAAATAAACTTAATTTTCGTCAAACTTGAAGAAAATACTCTGATTTTCACGCTACCATATCGATTTGCAGCTTTATTACAGTCACAGTTCGCACCAGATATCCAGTTACTTCAGATAACAGGAGTTACTATGCCAGCACCTCATACAATTACCTTACCAATCATTTTAAACCGGAAAAACGGCTAGACTATCGGAAATTTTTAATTAAATTTATTTTAATTAAATTTAAATCTGTCTTTGGTTATTACTAGACTGGCAGTGTAAATATGGAATTAGGCGTTTACTTTCTTATGAATCTATTTATTAGGAAGACTAGTTCAAGAAAATATTTTTAACTAATAAATGTTTTGAGTGTTTGTTGATTTCTGTTTCAAGGACTTCTACGAAGTAAATATAATTTACGGTTGTAATTATAATGACCATAGAATAATAGGTCAAGAATTGATTGTGTAGGCGGTTTCAGTAGAAATTGACATAATGATAAAATAAGAAGTGAACTCATCCACGCGTACTATATAGATTGAGGTTCTTATTCTACAGAAAGCTGCTTTGCGCGTTTCCTTTTCAAACTACTGATATTTGCATCCATAAATTCTCCAATGTTTTCCCCAAAAATAATCAGGTAAGCTTATTTTATTCGTTTAGAAAATGAAACTCAATATGTGATTATGGAACATCTTTTCATTGTTAGGTGTGATAGAATGGTAAAATGTGTTGTTTGAGTCCAGTTCAAGTAAATATTTCAGTGCGTTCTTCTTTTTATAAGCAAATAAGGTAGTGAAAGAGGACGAATGTGCACATCGGCTCAGCATCCCAATTTTAAAGCAAGCTAAACGAAAGGGTAAATCCCTTCGGCGAAAAATGAAAATTTCTCAATAAAACTTCATACTTCTGTGGCATTTGTGTCACGTATTACACCAGTAAAACACTCCCTAATGATCTAATAATTACATAAGGCGGTCACAAGTAGTTTTTATTTTCAATGGCGTAGAAATTAGTTTTATCCTTGTATTCCAAGACAAAAATATATATTCTTCAAATCTCGTTCAAATTTGTGGGTAGCTATGACTGCTTAATGTGTTCTGAACAGACAAAGAATCCGCAGAAAATTGTGATATGCAATTATAATAAAGATTAAGTTTGAAAGGCGACAGGTTTAACTCTTCTGGGATATTCTCATTCTGGCAATTTTTCTATTGTGCTTCTTTTAGAGTTTCTGGAGTGTTATTGGTGTAGTTGGAGGGCTCATCGTTGTGCCACCAATATCATAGATGATTGTTGCGATAGTGATTTCAACTTTGATAATACTCTATACTATTTTGGAAGTAGGCTGCACAGCTTACAATGGAATACAATATATCCAGTAATCAAGAATTTGAGGAAGTAACTTGATCTCAGGAAGAAACAAGCAGATGAGAAAAGATAAGATAAATGGGGAAAAGAAGAAACTGTGACTGTCGAGACCAGTGGAAACGAAAAGCTGACACTAAAAAATAGTTTCTCGATGAATTATGATGACTGGAATGCTTGAAGGAGAGGCTAAGACTTATTTTAATCTCCCAGTTTCATTTTATTCTTGTATATTGACCATCCAGCAGAATTTACAGCAACCGAGTTAATTTTTTATTCATCTAGTATTAATGTGTGCAGTAATAAAAGCCCAAATAACTTGGATGGCGCGACAACAAAGCATAAAACTATGTTTAAAAGCGACAAACATTTCTACAATAAATAAGAGCTAAAATTACAATAAAAACTACATTGTGATTTTTAAGAAGAAAAAAGGCTTATAGTCAAAATAGTTTATTCCTGTATTTTTTTTACTTTCTAAATAGCAAAGCCTTCATCCTTTTACCTGCTATTTAGAGAAGGTGGACGGATTCAAAAACAATTTTCTAATGAATAAATATGATGCTTATGTAGTTTTTGCTGCATAATTTAACATGCATACAAGATACAGTCATTGTTTTAATTTGCATTGCCCCTCGACCGTGCTCAATAATTCACGCTGATTAATTGACAATTTAATTTTAATTATCTCAAGTTCCAGTCTGTAAATGCTCAATCATACATCAAATAGGCGAGTTTTCATCTGTGGTCTTCACATTTCGTCTTGAATGCAGCCTTTTACTAGTAGGGTTGAAGCATGTAAGCCAGCCAACATTACAGTTCCATTCTTCAATTGTAAAGTAAAAACACATTAGTTGCGTATGCAAATGAGTTGTTTATACATTCATGTCGTAGTGGCAAAGAGCAATGAAATTTTACATGCTCTGCCACCACCTGCACAATTTACTTTTTAGGACTACACTTAAAACTAGAACATTCCGAGTTGCTAGAGAACTTGAGAAAATTTGATGATTCCAGTAATACAATTGTAGAATAATTATCTAAATAAAATGTTCTCCGCCGTCGGGTTTACGGTATACATTTTAAGCGTACAGATTGCTAAATAATCTCATTCAATTCAATAATTAATTCAATAAACAAACACGTTTCCATTATATATTGCTGAGATTTATTTCACCATTTGTGAATTTGCTAATTTGATTTGCACAAACCCGACTGGATACAACAATGAGAAATAGTAAAGAGAATGTCATACAACATATTAATAATAACCAAGCATGCGTTTGCGTAATAAATGTCTGCTGACAAAAACTTGACATGTTTAAAAAAAAATCAGTACTAAACCGACAAAAATTCTTGATTAAATGTTTTAATACCTTATGCAAGTGCACTATTCGATTTATTTATAATGTCACTACCCCATGGTAATAATTTGTGTAATTTCGTAGCCAGTTTGCTTAATATTTATATTTCGTGTAGGATAAATATGTCAGAGTGTGCAATAGAGGTACTCCAAATAAGTAGCAATCAAGAATGCCAACAGAAATGTCAGGTGGTGATCTGTATGAAATAAAACAAAATAAAATTCTCATTTCTTAAAAATCCTGGTACAAATCTACATCATTAAAACCCCCTTTAAAATCTGTAAAATATTTCGGAATTGTTAGTTTTCTCATTTCTGACACTTGATTATTTCAATGTCTAATATTTTTACGAGGGTTCGAGAACTCAGCGGTGTTGGTGAAGTGTATGAGGATGATGAGCTTGCTAGCCACGACTGTCTACTGTTTCGTGATTAGCTAATAATTTAATTTAATTATCTAAATTAATACACACGATTAGTGCTCAATCAAATTAGTGAAGTAGAGAAGTTTTATTTAAATCAATAATTAAAATTCACACACTTTACAATAAATGATAAAAATGGCAACTCCTTATTTGTCCCGCCCAAATCTCACAACACAATTTTACAATAATGTATTATGAGAGTGCTGCTGGAGACAAGCTACCGCCATAGAATCTAAACCGACAAAAACTTTACAAAGGCGGCAAAGTCAAATGCAACGCAGAAGGTATTACGCCGCCAAAATGCAATGAATGCTGCAAAAATGCCAGCAAGTCTGTACTTGTTCTTGTCTCGCACGCACTGCTCCACACTTCCATGATAACAAGCCGCAACTCTCCGTGGCCACAAAGATGACGCTATGACATTCTGATTTAAAAAATACGTTTTAAGATTCCAACTATTTATGCTTACATATGACACAATTCTCTCGCTAAGTTATGTTTTCACAATAGTACCAGGATACCCTTGAATGTACTTTGATTGTTTATTTTTATTAGAAGCAGTATACACTTTCCAATTTCACTTTACATAATTTTTCCTTGATACTTACAACTTCAGTGTGCAAAGTAGTGTCCATCTGCCTATGTGCTAAGTAACTCATAATTATCATTTTCCGATCCCGAAAATAGAATATGGACCAATCTGTAACATGCATTTAGGTAGAATTGACCTTTAAGTGCCACAATAGCTTTTAAATCTAACAAAAAATCTAAATCCATAAAATGAAGTCTCTCTAGCTTCTAATTTTAAACACGAAGCCGTAATAGTAATAGTTAAAATTTATTACTGAAATAATGACCGTATTTTGAGTAACATTTAATTGTCGTTTTTTAAAAGTTATTTTAGATCAAAATTCAGGTTCTAAATGAACTACGCGATACGAATTACAACAGCTATTTCCAAATTATTGCAATTCAAGTTTACAAGAACTAATTATAACTAAAAAAAATCAGGTAAATATTTCATGAATGTTGGCACAGGATTGTTTATGTGAGGTATATATTTATATTATAAATAAATTGTAATGGAGTAGAATAAATTTTTGACGTACTAATAAACTATAACAGTTTTTTGTAGGGCTTCTAAGGCTTGCACTCATTATTTTCTTCCGTTCTCTATTTCTGAATTTGTATAATTGCATGAACAAGTAATTTTACAGGAAAACTTTATTATTTGAAAGTAATTGTTGCATGCAAATTAATTATCAATAACCATGTTTACAAAGTCTCAAATAATTTTATTCGATGATCCATCCGCTTTTGAACTGACCGATGGAATAATATATGACAAGCAGGAGTTCATATTATTTGCCTAGAACTTGTCCGATTGTACTGAAATTTGGGAGACACATTTCTTCATGCGTCCTTCGTGGACTTCTAATGCAAAAAGGCATTTTTATATCAGATGGTCACGGACTTAAAGGGGATTCAGTACTTTATTATTTCTCACTTTTATTAGTCACATTACTTTTCACTTTTTACATTCACTCACTTTACTTCACTCTAGCTTCTCAAAACATTCCTCTAAAATTCCAAGTCCCTTAAAATAAAATATTACCTATGAAAACGAACATCATTTATGCTTGAAATAACTAATAGTTATCAATCTAGTTCCTTCTATTGCATATTACTGTTGAACAGACATCCTGATTGATATTTCATCTCTAGTTGCAGCAGTTCGTTTTATTACAATTATTATTTTAAATGGCGTATATATAGATAACAAATAAACAGGAAATAAATTTTGAGACACCAAAAATTATCAAATTAAATCTGGTACCATATTCCGATCAAATATTTCGATCCTAATTTTTATTTAAGAAAAATACTTGTTTCTCATTGATTCCAAGCCTTTCTTAGACAACCACAGTTATAACATTTTGTCATTTTTCGGTCTAATCACGCTCCTCTCCAAAGCTAAAGAAGATGTGATCCATTTTATACGTGAATGCTTCAGTTTATCCGGAGACACCAGCTCCTTCGCACGTTTGTGAAAAGATAAGATTTCCTCTGTTGTTCAACCCATCCTTAAATCCTCGCACGATCGTCCCTCTTCTTCTTTTTCATCGCACGGACAGACAGACGGACGGACGGACAAGATGAAACCAATAAGTAGCTTCGCCACTTAATAATAATTTTATTACATATTTTTGCAGTATTTCATCTCTTTTATGTGATTGACAAGATCATGTTTTGAACAAAACACCATTGTTATTCAAGATATTTCATAATCGACAAAGCCATCAAAAATAAATTGGGTTTGTTTCAAATGCTGGGGCATCATGAGATTTGTAAACAATTAATAAATTACTATGTCATCTTCTATGTTACGGGAAGTTTTTGCCGTGAACACATGAATTTCAGATAAGCAGTGACATGCTTTGAAGCCATATTATCTGTTAGCAACTTGTGTAAACTGTTTCAGCTTTAAAATGTTTGCGCTAATTAAATTTGTATGTGAAGGGCTGCTTTTTCCTCTTTAAACAAACATAAATATACATATTGCTAATACACATATTGCATCGATATATATTTGATCATGCATCATCTCGCGAAGCGAGTGTCACGAAATCGATGATTTTTTGGGGTATGGTGGTGGAGGGGCAGGCTCTCGGGATGCCATTTGCGGCAATGTTTGTAGTTGGGATTTCTCCCATGCTCTCCCCGTCTACTTTTACGGCAATGTGGCAAGTCATGCCGCAAACCAGTTGAAAATATTTTTAATCCTAACCAATGCTTTTAAAATAATTGCTAATGAGTTCATATACACCACCCAACGATTCATGGGTGATTGTGTAACACTAGAATGCCAGCATCAGATTATTTTTTTAAAGTTTGCGGTCTTCAACCTGGTGGTCCTACATTGTCAATTTACTTAGGCTGATTGATC
>JAQIWO010001443.1:0-10248 GCA_034695405.1 Entomobrya muscorum
TTCATCTTATCAACATGATATGAGGGAAGCTATAAAATCTTCGCAACAAAAGTTACACAAATGTTTTTTTACGAATCGTTATTTTTACTACTAATCATATCGGTGTAATGATATTGTTCGTCTGAACTTCTATAATGCTTATTTAAGACGTTTTTTTCGCCTGTTGATCTTTGCTCTTTCCTCATGTCTCTTCTCATTATAATAAAATTATTCCTTACATTTTGAAAAACTCCTTAGAAAGGGGATATGTACCACTTTGTAACATTCGTTATATATGGGAAGCTTGGAGTAAAAAGTATTCCAATGCTAATGTACTGCTTCCCTGGTTCATGACCGTTGGATAAAAGCTAAGTTTTAAAGGTCAGTCTAAAAGAGATTCGTGTTCCTTACTCTATACGTATGTCTTAAAAATGTTTTAGTTACTGTGCAGTCAGGCAGTTAGGTGAAATCATTATCGACACGAAAAACGACGCTCTTGGGAAACGGAAGATATGCTTCCAGATTATTACAATATGCCACATATGAGTAGTGATATGGGCATCCAATATTTCCTCCAATATTTCCTCCCTTTTCCTCTGCAATTTACTGGATTTCAACATGAAAACATGCACTTAGTTAGTTGAGGGGGTAATGATAGGAACGTATAGCTATGCTTATTAACTATCTCTATTGGGAGAAACGAAATTTATTGTCTGGAAGGATACGAGAAAAGGGCAGTTAAAGTTCGCCGTGAGTGATCTTCAAACGTGTCGAAATGAAAGTTGAATATGCGGGGAAACTCATTGCTGTTTACTTTGTTTTCTACCATTGTTAGTATACATTCTACACATATAACTTCGTTTCTTCCATCATTGCAAAACTTTCATAACCTTTACTGTGAGTGGTAAGGAGGATTTTTGTTCTTTCTTTTCTGCATATTTCGAGGAACATTTACCATGTTCGAAATCGAATGCACATACTTAAGTTCATATTTGATAGCCACAAAATGAGAGAATTCGGATGCATGATTACAGGCCATAAAAGTACACACACGTACGCATGCGACCACTTTTGATAATCCAAGACACAAACGAGTTCCTTCAAAATGTACTGTCATAGTACGTGATGGCATAAATGCGCGCGCTATTTTCTGAAATTATAATACTTAGTGAATCGAGAGCTGGAGTACGTAAACTAATGGCAAGATGCGCTAGTTAAATAAAGAAGAACATTATCATTTTTATTTCTGCAGTCAAAATGCCAAAGTGTGTTTGTCTTGCTTCTTTCATTTCCGTGCTTATATGTACATGAGATGTAATATGTGATTATGTGATGACGGCTACCACATCAGGCACAAATCCCATGATAGCAGTACGCTGAAATATGGACATAAAAAGTGTTTGTGGGGAATTTAATAGATATTCAGTTCATAAAATACGCAACGTACCAAGAAAACGTTAGTATAGTTTTTGTATTGAGTATATATTTTTCGGTTATGTGTTCCACTTTCGCTAAAAGAGCGTTGTCCTAATATTTAATGCAAAATTTCACACTTTTTATGGATAGAAATATGAAAATACAACTACACGAAGAAAAAATGTATTAGTTATAGAACCGTTTTTAGAAAAGCCTATGGGGAAGCAAAACTAACAACGACAATAACGTTGTTGTATTGTTGCTGCCACTTCTTTCCAGCCACTCCACAGCTGGAACTTTTCCAAGTCTTCCAAACTGACCGTTTTCCGAGAATTATAATGAATTTACAAATGAAATAAGTCATAATTGTAAAGAACTTACCCAAAATATAATATTAAAAAATATGACGAAAGCTTTTGAGCATTTGGGTCCACAACATCCGGCCATCTTGACGGAATTTCAGGTAGATAAAACTTCACAAAGTATATGAAATTATCTGAGGTAATTTCCAGCTATTTGTGAGCGTTCATCCGCAAACCACACTTGCGTTTTCATAAGTAGGGAATACTTCAGTTAATTCATTTGTGATAAAAGAAACGAAAAAGTTCTTTCAAACGGAAAGGGTCTTTTAAGCTTAACACGTGCTGTTGACTGTGATAATAATACCGTTAAACTGTAAAACAAATGAGACAGGTTTATGGCTGACGGAAAAAATCCTGGTGATAGAGAGTAGAGAGGAATAATATCAAAGATAACTTTTTGTTTTCACTTAAATGAAGATTTGTTGTTCATCCGTTGAAATATAAAGAATAAAGCAAGTAGATACGATAGATGTGGGGAGTCGCTATTCTCTGCTCAACGTTCTATTCTATCTTTAGTTTGCAGAACGATGAAACCGGAGCTAATACACAGTTCTGTATTGTGAAAAAGTACTTATTGAAAGAAGAAAACTGTAAAGTATTCAGGTTAGGAGAAATTTTCACTATTCCAAGCCAGATCCTCACAATAACAACAATAAACACTCAAACACTTCCTGTATGCTGTGCCGCCGAAAAGCATTGCTTCAATCCCACCGTGCTTTTGAGTACTTCAATCCAAGTCTAAATTTCTGTTCCTTCCTGCTACAATACGTCCACTTCCAACTTCCAATGCTGGAATACTTGTGAATGTATTGAGTGTTGGCCTGTATAAAAAAGAAGAAAAAAAGTAAAAGTGAGAGTTTTAGGTTTTGCTTTTGAGCTAAATCGATGCAAGAGGCGTTTCGTGGTTTCAACGTGTATCATCACCGGAGCCTCAACACCATTCTCCCTCTACTCTCTCTGTCTCTACTCAGCAATCTCCCTATTTTATCAACAAAATTTTCTTCGTGTTTAAGCAGCCAACACCAAATAATGTCAATCCATTATATCTTATAATAATGATATTTCCGGTTTCATCATCAACCCATTATTACCAGACTCTTGGGAAAACGTGCATGCATGAGTTATTTTTTAATAACAAGTTTGAAATGATTAAAGCTACGAAGCGAAAATAAAACGCCCTTACAACAGCGAAATTGAAAACAAAACTATTCTACACAGTAATTTGTTTCCCATTCAGGAGGGGTTTTATGCAGACATTCACCATTGAAGCAGAGTTATTGAAGATTCTGCAAAATACACGCAAAATGGTGCATAACAGACTTTCGTTTTTCCACTCAACAACTCAACACAAATCAGTAAATCACTCCTGTCACCCTGTCATTTTTTCTGTATGCTAAGTTTGACGAGAGGCTATATATGTGCTCATAAGTTTTGTGTGCGTGTTTTCTACAGAGTCCGTAGAACATGTTGGTAGTTGAGTATGGTATTGCAATAAAGTATACGGGTATTGGGGAAACCTTCAGCAAAATTTTAACTCATACTTGGCGCAAAGAGAAAATGCAGTTTAATAATTCAGTTAGTAGGGTAGGATGGAATAACAAGTAGCAACGAAAATGTCTAGCAATAGCTTATGTTTCTGTTTCCTTTCTCGTCTTGTCCAGGTTCAATAGACTATCGTCTTTGGTGCCCCTACGAAGAGTTCTGCTGTGCTATACAGTAAGTTAACACGGTATCTACGCACGAACAATATTCAAGTAGTTGCTCTGTCCATTTCCATGTAGCTGTTACTTCTGTTTATGTACCACATTATAACTTTTGCCCCACCACCAAAGCAGAAACTGTTTATCAAGGAAACGCCAAATCAAATCTCATGTAAGGTGTAGATTTTTACTAGTCAGCCACATTATTAACTTTCACGTGAGTCCCAACAAGTAAACTTCAAGACAGAAATACGGTAATACCTGTAATAGTGGCGCGGTGGCGGATTTATGTTGATTACATTAAGAACTCAACTACTTTCTGAAACGTGAAGCATGAAACCTTCTATGTGTCTGGTGTCTTGTCTTATGTTGTCAATAAGTAAGCTGTACAAAGTGTTTGCTGGAGCAGTGAGCCAATAAGATCATGAAAAAAGTAGAAGGGTTACATTACATGAAACGAACGAAAGGGAAATAGGGAATTTATACAAGTACCGGTCCAAAATGCAGACCGGAAATGGAAGAAAAAAAACGAGTTACCTAATATCCATGTGAGCCACACCATGTCTTTCTTTATTCCGCTACAACGCCCACTGTAGTATATATTTAGGTATACATATCTAATGCCGTAATCATGAATGATGCATACATGCATGCACCTTTGTCTCCAGGTGCCTATAATTTATATGTGCATGAGCTACTTTTCAGCAATGGAACCACGGTTTACCACGCAATATACTGTGGCTTTAACTGGGAGCTCTGTTCTACAAACGATGACTTGCTTCGATTCAATATTTTTTATCAGACTTAATGGAGTCATTTTTGTTGGTGCATACGACGGTAAAGTAAGAATAAACTTTTTGGTTGGATTCCATGTAGTTGTTGTTTTCACAGTAATTCCATTCCTTGCATGCGTGAATACTTGTTACGTGTTTTGCTCAGCTAGCTATTGTATATTTCCCGTTGGCTTGTTCATGTGTTCTACGTTTTTATATTATATTCAAGATGGAAAAAATCCTGTAGTGTATTCATGTACTTGAATTTCGTTTGCATTTTGTATGTTTCATGAGAAAGTAATACAGCAGCTACATATGCATGATAATTATGTATTTAAAGACTTTTTACTGCATTCTAAGGACTGGAGAGCCGGAAAAAATCTTGTAATCATGTATCTGAACTTTTAGTGCAGTATCGAAATAACTATTAAAGTTTTGGGAACAACGAACAACATTACTATGTATTTTTATCGAATTGCTGAATGTAAGGAACTTGTAATAGTTAAAATGGGAACGATTGCTTTCCCACGTATTGCCACAAAGTTTATTACTTAATGCAGCAATGAACTTCTCTTTCTAACCGTATAACGAACTACTTATGTACAAATAAATAGAACGATACGTATGTATAATTTTATAAGACATGAATTAAATGCAAGATGAAGATATTTCTCTTCACAAAGCCACCGTTAAAGTCGTAGTGTGGTGGCACCAATTCACACATGTTTATTATGTCATACTTTGTCGGTCGATACATGCATAAAGACTGACAAGCATATTTTTATGCTATAGTTTCCTGTCCCCTAGCCTAGCTGAGTAAAAAAATCTAAAAATGCTGTCAACCGACTTTCGAAATAAAGTAAAGGAAATGTTTCCATTGGATTGCCTTGATAGGATAGCTTGAATTTGTTGGGGTGTCAAAGCCGAAATCAAGTGCACTTTCTATAAAAAATGATTCATTACACATAACATTGGCCTTGCTGTAGTTTGAATTTCTAGAAGGCATTATATATACTGGAGTTTTGAGCATGTATTTTTCTGCGAAAATGATAAGGACAAAGGACGACACATAATATCCATTACCTGTTTCATTTCATTCGATTGGTAATGATAAGCCACTATGAAATCGCCTTTCCTATTTACTCGCCGAAATTAGCTTGTTCGCACCATTATTTTCAGTTATTCCATTATATTAATATTCCTATGTATACATCAAGCACAGAATGAGAAGAGTTACTTTTAACGGGACGACCTCATATTTAGTAAGCTATAATGAATAGAATAGTAAGTGCAAATGAATAGAATGCACAGGTATGATGACGTGATGACAGGATAATAATGGTGATGATGACACATAAATGGACTGTGAAGCCATTTTGTAACTCTATTCTGAGCATTTTTCCATTCTTGATGTACGTAGTTAGAAGTTTTAATAGCTTTCTACGGTCGCAAAATTTATCTTACACAGATTTTTTACTTATGCAATGGCATGTCGGCTCTCATATAATATGTGTACCTAAGTATAGACTTTAAATACTTCTTCCCAAGATATTTCAACGGTAAAACCGTTACTTTCTTCTTCCTTTCCTAAATGTAAATGTAGAAACCATTCCTAAAATCAGACATCTCAGCTGGATACTAATTGGGCTTATTGAATATATGTCACAAAAAAACTAAATGCTTCAAAACGAATGTCTAAAAATATCTTAAATGGGGGAAGGGTGTGTCCTCCACTACAGCTATTTTTAGGTATTCTTATGGCATTGACGCATGCATGATTCAATTTGCAGCAGCCCTTTTTAGCAGCAAGGAAATGAGGGATCAAAAGGTTAGGGTTAATAGAGATTCTAGTATTGTAGGTCCCATTTCACCTTAAAAATCCAACAACCAAATGCTCCACTATATCATATTATAATCACTTCTTTGTGATGTAGTTAATATGCATGTCTGCATGTAATAGATGATAATATTCTATTATGACGTAGCAACATTGTAAGCAGCGTTTTCTCCATATTTCCACATCAAACAGTCAAGGTTGTCTCCTAATGATATTTTAACTTCCTCCTCCCGCAGTCACGAAACACAGACCCAAATTAGCCGCTTTTATATAAAATCTTTTCTTCCAATAGCTATTTTTAGCGCTATAATTTGTTCTATGTTCCAGCCCTACCCCAATATAGTTTATACATAATATAGATGAATCAACCAGTTGAAGTTGGATAAAAAATAGCACCGGAAATGACGTCATCTCTGTTCAATTTTCTAAATGCACGCGATTCAGAACTATGTTATCAGCTATAAATGAAGTCGTTTTTTAAGCATTTTATGGCATTTTTAGAACTTACTGTCAGCTTACTATTTTTAGATCATCTTTAATATAGTGTATACATAGATAGATACCCAGTTATGATAAAAATAAAAATGTACATATACCTATGTAGGTTTTCTCCATAGTTGCTTTAAATACAATACATATATTTGCCATTAGTCACCCGCAGATTCATCCTTGGTACGGTCGCTACACATTTTTCACGCTTTCCTATCACACACACAATAACAACAGCATGCTTTTCATTTATTTGTAAACTATGCATTATCGATGTATATGTGTTTTACGTACTTTACTTAAATTCTCCGGAAATGCTGCTTTATAAGTATGTGTATTTCTAGCCATATTATTTTTTTGTACAGCTAAATATCTAACATTACTTATTGTTCTTTGACTTATTTGTTAAGTTTTTCTTGTTTGCTGTTTTTTTTCTTTGCTTTGTCCTTTCAGAGTACTTGTTCAGATTATAGTAAGCTTGTAAAAACATAAATATTTTTTGTAGCGTGTTTTTTGGTATCTCTTTTCTTGTAATGCTGTATGTATGTGATGTTGAGTAAACAATAACAATAAAAAAATGTAGTGAAGCGCTCTCCCAGACATGAACATGATATCAGTAGGCCAATGGTAATAATAGTGTTACTAAACTTTGCAATGCCAATAATATATAAAAATATGTGTGTGCATAGGGTTTTTTGCAGTATTTTTTCAGTTTAAAAAAATTACTTATACATACTTTTATGCTTTTGGAGATGATGTGGTGATTCAGAAGAAGAAGAAAGAGCTGAGAGAAGGGATAACACGCAAAGGAAATAAAAAGAAATGTATGTGTGTAGTAATGGTAAACTACGTGTGTATCAATTTTCCCTTCTATATACTTTTATATATTTTGAGAAGTGAACGAAATACTGGTATTTATACTCTGTGAAGCTTTTTGGTTGGGTTGCGTCGAGCAGAAACATTATTTCACTCGTTCCTAATTCTTTCATCTGTTGTTGGCTTGTGACTATGAAGGCTGCAGAGATAGAGACACTATACTGCACAGACATACAGAGTGTACATTCATGACTGGAAAAACTATCCCGCTAGTTGCTTTAATGCATAATCTTGAATAGATTGGATTTTGGCCAAGAAAATATAGTAAGCTCAGATGTAGTTTTGCGAAAAAAAAAAGAAGTGAAAAGAGAAAGTACAAAGTATAACTGCTTCAGTGCGATGTGATGCTCCTTTCTCTTCTGCACTTTTCGTTCGTATTGTCACCAAAAGCGATTTTATTTTACCATAAAAAAGGGAAGAAACAAGTATCATTTTGGAGCTCCACGTTGGCAGATGAGTCGTGTGTGCATATAAAGGGGGTACGAAAATTTCCGACTTTTGTTCCACATTCAAAATGTGTACTTGTTAGTTAGCCTTGTACCAAGAAACTCATAAAGATGTAGTAATATATTTAAGATTAAAACATTTACAGACATTTTAATGCAGTAGAAGCGTTATTATGAACAGCATTAATATATAAGGCTTGCATATATATTTATGCGCTCAATAACAATATTTATTCAAATGAAAAGATACGATTCTTCTTACTACTTACGCAGAATCACAACTACAATAATAATAATAATGAGAACGCTAACTCATCTCTGATATCTTTTTTTTAGAGAATACATGAAAATATCGAGATTCCGTCTATTATTCCATCTACGAATTTCCCAGGATTTCCAGTTCAGCTAACAATTTTGACCACTTGTTTTTGTTCTTAAAGCAAAACCAGGATCATGATGGCTATACAGCTATTATGACAGATGTCTGGAAATGATTGTGATTGAAATACGGGAGATTTTAGACGACTGTCCATCCACAAGAACCTGTTTACAAATTTTCATCATCACAAAAGAAAATAGTCATTTTGAATTGAATAGACTCTCTCATCTTTTTTTTTTTGTGTGCCAAAGTATTTTCCCATAAACGTCATCCATAAACTCGAGGTTTGTCCTCTATTCATCGATTACCAACCCTTAGAACTGCCATTTTAAGCTGGGTACAATTGCTATAATACTTGTAGGTGCTCCGTTTTTATTTGACGTCATTTTCATATAAAATTCATCGACCACAATGTTATCATCACAGCAGAGCTACATATATAATACGCTGGTAGGAGCCGCCAGGATACCTTATTTTGAGCATTACATCTGTTGGATCTACGGGGTTCCGTTCCGGGCTCCCAAGTTTTGTACCCAGTGTTCTTTGCGACTTTTTGGTACAAATATCTAAAATACAATGCCGTCTCAATGTAAGAAGGTTTGTATGAACTCGCGGGTAAGAAAAGAGAAGAGTCCTGCCTTTTCAAGTTTGTTGCCCTTTTACTACTTGACTATTACTACTTATATACTATTCTTCTGTTGGTTGGTTCGTTGAGCGAAAATGGTGAAATGATGCACACTTCATGAACACGTCATTGCTCTGAGCACAAAAGAAAAGAAAAGCCCATGCAATTCTATTGGTAGTTCGACTTTATTTAGAGAGCCAAAAATTAGATTTTCCGTTCGATTTCTGGTTTTGATGGTTATGTTCTCGGTGTTGTGTGTGTGTGCACTCGTCATAAGATAATGAGAACGCCGCCTCACGACAAAAGCCTCTTACAAAAAGTAAGTAGGTTGATAATATAATTGAGAACCTTTCCATCAGCAGAATTAAATTGACCAAATTCAAACACTTATATTGTGTATACACGCTTCAATGCATTATAACGTATGGTCTTTCTTTCACTTGAAGGTTTTTCGACTTTACCATTTTACTACCCCACACCAATTCATGAAAATGTCATGCCACCTATTACTTTTTGTAGTTTTTCCAGAGAACACACGAGATCCAGAGAGAAAACCCAGATTGACGCTGGGAGAAAGCCTGCTGATCCCAAAAACAGTGGCGGTGAAATCTCCACGTCTCAATTATTCATCTCAGCACAAAATAGGTCTGTGAGGTTTCACACAAAGAATTTCATCCGCGACACCAGTTGTGGTTAAATAGTCTAATAAACACTTTTGAGAACTGTATTATGTACAGTGCAATAAACGAATATTACATTTCACGCGAGACCACATATTATAGCATTTCCAGTTTTTTTTTCTGCGCAGTATAGACCTTTCTAATAACCGGCTATACACTACCAGTTCCATAATGCATGTGCCGACATCAACAAGGAAAGTGTTAGCAAGGTTTAATAATAAATTCAATGACGATGTATACTTGGTATACGTTATATGGGTATGACCAGAGACCAGTATAAGCCGAGTCATGCTAAACTGACATGATTAATTGTTTGGTCCGTCTCTCCGGAGCTTGGAGGAAGGATAAGTTTATTGAAGTGCTCGGGCAAATAAAAGCATGATATATTCTAAAATATGATGTTATGGCATTGCATCATATGAAAAAGTGGGACAAGCCCTACATCAAAGTGACGTGTGAGAAAGGAAACTGTGCATTCTGCATAACATTTTCACAGTGTAAATATAATTTTTTCCCTGATGTGATTATTCCATTAATATATGATATATGCAGAGAGCACAAGGGTGGAGTTTATTAGTGTGCTCCTGCTCTCATCATCATCATCACACAACGTGATATCGCGAGCAAGGCCATATAACATATAAAAAATGATTGTGTATATAGGCATTCATCCATCTGTGCTTGGG
>JAQIWO010001444.1:0-10245 GCA_034695405.1 Entomobrya muscorum
TTATAACGGTTTTGTTTGACCTTGCTTTTGTCCCTCACACGTATTTATTCATTATTTATTCACAACATAAACGAATACTATCCCATGTTCTCCAATGGTTCTGGGTTAAAGATTCCGATTCTTAATGGGAGGCATATCCATGGATCCACGAACCACTAGGTAGACCCAGTGGAAAGTTGAATTTTACTTGGTAAATTCGTACTATACAATTAATTAGAAATCAAACCCTATTGATATTGCAAACCAAAGATATAATATAAGTAACCCTAAACACGCGTTTTACATTGCCACATAATGAAACAATGATGTTTGACAAATAAAAATTAAAACTACAAAGTCTCTTCATTCCTCCTTTGCCTATATACTATCGTTCATAAAACCTCTGAACCATGGCATTTGATGATTACGGTGGCCGGCTAAAGAAATGTTGTGAAGGGCAGTGTAAGCACCTTCCCTAATAAAGATGCATAGAATACCCTTATTAGTCATCCAATTTTCAAACATTATGCAATTTGTATTTACACATTTGTTCCAGGCAAACTTCATCGTCTTCTGGAAGGTGAAGTTAGTGCATTTCCGGGAAATGCTTCCCTTTCCCAATATTTCACCGTAGGTTTCTCCGAAAATCGGATCCAGCCTGAAAATACCGCACTAATTCACGATGAGAAACGTCATACATTCGCCGAGTTGGAGACCATTTCTGACCACATGGCCGACATACTCAAAGAAACTCTAAAATCAACTCGAAATCTAAATCCAGATAATGACTCAGTCATTGGAATTTGCATTCCGCCTTCAAGCAAATTAATTTTCGTTCTCTTTGCCATTCACAAAGTCGGCGCGTGCTATGTTCCAATTGACGTTAGCTTCCCCGAAGACCGAGTCTTTAAAATTGTCAAGGATTGTAAGCCACTTTTGGTGATTAGCGATCATCACGCCAACTATATCAGCAAGTTTGACATTGTCAAGGAACAAGTGAAAGTGCTAAGCACTCAAGATCTGATGAATCAGGTAAACGAAAAAATTGCACAGGAGGGAAATATTGTAGAACCTGCTGCTGACGAGTCGGAATCACTGGAACCAAACGCAGAACCAGAGTCATCACCACCAGAAACACTGGAAAAGGATACCAATACTCCGAAAACAAAAGTAACGCCGTTTTCACCCCTGACTGGTCACCCAGTTCTATCAGAGAGAACTGCCATAATTCTTTATACGTCTGGTAAATTCACGAACAGATTCATAATCTTGGTTGCAATAATGACACAATTATTAAAATATATGATAGCACATTGTGTGTATTTTACGCACAGGAAGTTCCGGCCAACCCAAAGGTGTCCGGCTCAGCCATCGAACAGTTATGAATAGACTAAGTTGGCAATGGGAGGAATTTCCCTTTGACACGGACGAAATTTGTGTTTTCAAAACGTCAATGACTTTCGTCGACTCTGTTGCAGAGGTATATAAACTTATTAGACTACTACTTACTTAGACTAACTAAATATAAACTACAAGCATGCTCACTGTAAATGCAAGACAAATCTGTTTGTTTCAACAGATATTCGGCCCCTTACTCCAAGGTTATCCCTTGGTAATTTTTGAGAAGCATGTCACTTCCCAGCCGACAATTTTGATGGAAAAGCTGAGTCACTATAAAATAACTCGGGTCACGGTTGTGCCATCCCTTCTGCGAGCCATTTTTCAAACGTTGAGCGTGGTCGGAAAAGCAGTTGGGGTACAATTGTTAAGCTCAGTGAAACTGTGGATTTGCTCTGGGGAGCCACTGCCATTTGATTTGCTATCAGGTTGGTAGAGGTAGACATGTTTTCCTAATACTCTAATAGAAATACTGAGCGATAGATAATCAGTTGGGAAATTGTTTTTTTTATAGAATTTTTCGAGTTGTACCCGAGGAAGTACACTTTGGCAAATTTTTATGGCTCGACTGAAATAATGGGGGATGTAACTTATGTGGCCTATGGAACAAGAGAGGAAGCTTACAAAAGGGTGATGGATAAACGAGTTCCAATTGGTGAGAACGTATTTTTAAACGCTTATAGATATTTTCAATGTACAGTGAAACAAGAAAAGCGATGATTTAAAATGTATGAATTGGAACTTCCAGGCAAGCCAATTTATAACACTGTGATTTACGTGTTGGACCAAGACATGAACATGTCTGAGAATGGGGAGATTGGGGAAGTCTACATAGCTGGTTATAATCTTGCCACAGGTTACGTTGGCGGAAGTAGCCCTGAAAAATTTGTAGAGAATGCTTATACGCGCACTCCAGGTAAATAAATTGCAACTTTGTTGGGACCATTTCCAAGGTTGACATTTCATATGAATCCTTCTTTCGACATAGCATTTAAGACAATGTTCCGTACTGGTGACTTTGGACGCATCACCTTTACTCAGGACAACACACGAATGCTCTTTTACGAAGGTCGAGTGGACTCCCAAGTGAAAGTGCGTGGACAGCGTATTGATCTTGCGGAAATTGAGCTCGCCCTCTCTGAAATCCATTTGATTTCGAAAGTGGTGGTACTTTGCTACAAACCTGGAGAACTGGATCAAGTTGTGCTCGCCTACGTCGTTCCCTCCGAACCCAGCGTAACGTTAGAACGATTAGAGCCTATGCTAGCAAAACGACTTCGGGACTATGAGCGCCCTCTCATCAAGTTCATTGAGCAAATTCCTCTGCTAGTGAATGGAAAAACGGATCGCCAACGATTGCTGAAAATGTATGAGAAAAAGTTGCTCCAAAGGGAAGAGTTTGATGAATGGCAATCATTGGATTTGCCTGCTGACAGGTTGGACGCTGCAAAGGTGCTTCTAAAGGTAATGTCGGAAGTGACTGGAACTTCAATGGAAACACTGGCAGAAAACTTTGACAACTCGTTCTTCAATGTGGGAGGATCATCTTTGAATGCTGTAGTAGTTGTCATAAAGTTACGTAGGCATAATTTATTCATTTCCGTGGGAGAGTTTGCTAATGCAAAGACAATTCGTCATGTCTTGTTGGCCCTTTCGGAGATGCAAGTTGGCGGAGGTGAGGATGAAGCAGAATATGAGGAGTCTCCTGAAGAATCTGTCACCAAGATTGATAGTCATGGAGGTCATTTGGTAAACAAGTATTCAATTAGTGAGCTGACAGAAGAGGATAAGGAAACTGCCATTCAGTAAGTCAAATCATTTGTGATAAAAATGTCTGTCCCAAACTCCAAAGCCTATCTAATTTTAACCATTTGCTGACATAATATTTAGCGCTGTCAGCTATAGTTTTTCCAAAAAGGGAGACCTCGAAGCATACACTCGAGCACAATATGACGAATTTCGGACAGTGATAGGCTCCATTTGGACGGATATTGTGGGCAAAGGATTTTCGTGAGTAGTTTGAGCTCTTTTTGTTGACAAAAACAATACTTATAATTAAAATCAAACCAATTATTGTGGATTGTACTACTAGATTTTTGGTGAGGCGAACCAAAGACCAAAAATGCGTTGGAGTTAGTTTTAACTTTGATGTTTATGACGAGCCAGAAAATGTGGATGCCAGTCAAGGAATAGCTTATTCATTGGACTTGCTTGGTTTGTTAATAATGCATAAAATAAAGCGACCTCATTTTTTGAATGGAGCATAATTTTTTTTTACATATTTAACTTATCATGAATTGATTTATAGAGTTCATTGAGTCCCGACAACGTCAAAAGTTACCTAAAGGTAGGGGCAAGTTACTACACAACTTTATGATGGGCACCCCTGACGATGTAGATGAATCAGAAAGCGTTGCAGTGGTTGAGGCTATGGAGGACCATATCATTCGCATGGCTCACGAGAAGAAGTTTATGGGTGTAATGACCACAAACACGAATCCGTTGACAAGAGTAGGGAATAAACAACTTCTGTTTTTAAATTGAGACTGTCTAATGGCGTGCAAATAAGATTGAGGTAATAAAACTCGATTTCTCTTTCTAGCAAATTGACTTGGACATTCATGGGTATGAAGTGCTGAATGAATATCAAGTCAACAAGTACACGGCACCGGATGGAACGAAACCATTTATGTTGGCTCCTGACTCATTCGTAATTGTTTGCTGTTGGAAGCAAATTCCTGGCAATGAAATGGACATGTTTTGATGCTCAAAACCGTGTGGCTCTGTGGTTAAATCTTCTCTGATAACATTATGTTCAAGAATACCATGATAGTGAGACTTTAGAAAAATATTATGTACACAAAATGAAGAAAACATATATTCCACCATACCTATCTATGTAGCTTAAAGTTTTTACTCTTCAATCTATATTTGATAAGCTTGTCCTAGCGGAAACCTCAATAAAAAAACGAGCAAAAATAAAAAATCTATCATACCAAAACCACAAAAGTAACTTTTCGTAATGTTAACTTAATTATGTTTCATGGGTTTAAAAAAATCAAATGCATAACCAAACGTTTAAATGAGAATGCTTGAAAAATCCAGAGTAGCAAAGATTTCTCAGCGATTTCAATATTTCTGGTTACGAAAATAAGTAAATAAATGCCTTTCGAATTAAATCCGAAATGCAAGCGACTGTATTTATAGCTATTCTTCTAGTGAACCTAAGTTCTATCTACTGCACAAGTTCGACAATATGTGGCTCTAAAGCTAGCTGTGATTCCTGCATTGGCACGTATGGCTGCACCTGGTGCAAGGTAATTTTATTTTTTACAGGACAAAATGTGCGTCCTGGAAAATTGTTTAAAAATTACCGATTTCTCATTTTCGACAGGAAATATCGTTTGTTCAACATAAAAGATGCAACACATTCAAGGGTCATGAATCAAATAAATGTGCCAGTCAACATATCGTGTTACCCCAACCTCCCAACCCCCAGACGTAAAACAAACTTCAAAGATTTTATCTGCCTTTAACTTCCAAAAGTTAAAATTTTAACTTAAGCCAGGGATTCTAGTTTGAACAAATTAGACAAACTATGAATTGAAAAGGTTCATAAATGAGTCACCGCATATTAAATTGCATAATTTAATTTAAAACTCTCCAGCACAAAAAATGAGCCGATAAGTAAGACTATGAGGATTACTCCTCAAGAAATCCTCATTCCAGCACTAGCCGTTGGACAAGAAGTTAAATTGGATTTAACCTACAGAGACATCACAGACAAACCTCTCGACTTGTACTATGTCATGGACTTATCAGCCACGATGGAGAATGACAAGGTAATCCAAAATTTAATGATCAAGCCGGTTTACTAAGCACAGTAAAGAATTCAGTAATTCTATTAATAACTGACATGACTTGATCATTTTTCCTGTTTTACGTTTTTAGAAAACAGTGTCAACACAAGCAAACGCATTAGTGAAGGAACTTAAAAAGATAACAAAAGACGTTCGATTAGGATTTGGTTCGTTTATTGACAAACCTGTTCTTCCATTTGTGGCGTCCACTCAATTGAGACAGTAGGAATGACAAATATTCTGATAAAATCTTGTATAACTATGTTTCTATTGCATCAAATTATTAGATAATAATGCAGTTTTTCTTCTCAGGGATCCTAGTTTTGAAATGCCTTATGGATTTAGAAACTGGCTAAAACTAACTGATGACACATCGAAATTTAGCGTGAGTGATTATCTAATTCGTTTTAGAAACAAACCTGCCAATAAACTTTAAACCGATAGAGATTTACTACTACTGTGAGAATAATACTTGTATATTGTATATTACGTGGTGTCTGCTACAGAATGTTGTAAAAAATGCAAGAATTTCTCGTAATATTGACGAGCCCGAAGGTACTCTTGACGCTTTAATGCAGGCAATAACATGCACCGATGAAATAGGTTTGTTAGTCACACGTAAATAAATATTTCATATTTTGTTTCCATATTATGCTTTCCGGGCTTTTTCTCATGTTTCATATACCCACAGGTTGGCGAAATAGTTCGAGAAAACTAATAGTAGTGGCAACCGATGGTCAGTTCCACATAGCTGGGGATGGGAAGGCAATGTTTTTTTCCTCCTACAATAATTCTCATCATCAAAAGAGTATACGATGTGAATATTCAATGATAATCTTTTGTTTTTTATAGCTTGGAGGTATTGTCCGACCAAATGACATGAAATGTCACATGGAAAATGGCGAGTACACACACTCCAAGTTACTGGACTATCCATCTATCGGTGAAATAAATGCTGTTATTTTACAACATAAAGTGTATGTTATATTTGCGGTGAGTAAACAGGACTCGGGCTCTAACGATGTTTTTAAAGTTTACAACGAACTTCAAAAGCACGTTTCACAATCAACGGCAGAACAGTTGACTGAGGATTCTTCAAATGTAGTTCAGAAAATTAAGAGGAAGTACGAGGTAAGGGAAATCTTTTTTAGTCGCAAGCGTTATTGATTTTAGTAAAAATTAAATTGGATTCGTTCCTTTTGTAGGAAATCAGTAAGAAGGTGGAAATTTCCGTACCTGAGAAACCTGAGGATGTTGATGTTCAGATTTCAGTGAAATGTTCATCAAAAAGTGGATACGTTTCTCAGTTGTACTGCACAGACGTTAGTGTGGGTCAGCAAATCGAGTAACAAAAATACTTTTTAAAATTATTGCTACCCTTTGATGTTTCGATCATTATAATTCAACTAACGGTTTGTGTCAACACATGCACAACTTTGTTTTCCTTTGTGCTGAAAAAAATAGCTTTCGAATCGCAGTCAAGCTGAAAAAATGTCCTCAAAACAAACCAAATGGCACTGAAAAGATTGTCGTCTCCTTCTTTGAGTTAACGGCTAGGGAAAAACTAGAAATATATTTGGACTATGCTTGTACTTGTACTAGCTGCAATGGGGAAAGGAATCAGGTAAGTTGCTCTTATGAATTTCACACCAATATTTTTTTGCTGTAGTGTCATTCGTACTCATTACAACATGTCTTATTTTCAAAGAATCCCAATGACTTGACTCTTTACTGTAATGGACCTCAATTTACAAAGTACATTTCCTGTGGAACATGCATCTGCAAAGAGGGTCGATATGGGGAGTCTTGTCAATGCTCCGACAATGGCCAGAATGAGCAAGGAGACCAAACGAATTGTTTGGATAAAGGGATTATCTGTTCAAATAGGTAAACATAAAATTCTGCACTTAAATTTTATTTCTATGCAGTACGAAAAAGAAGATATGATGTAATGACACTATGAACCCTAAAATTAATAGAGGAGATTGCAAATGTGGACAGTGCAAATGCGCGAGCGTAAGTATGCATTTTTATAAGTATCAACGAACGACCCAAAATATTTTGCATTTATTAGACTATGACAATCATATATTGATTATGGCTTATTTTAATGGAAAGGGTTTTAATGGCAAGAAGTGCGAGGATTCTACAATGGGTTGTCAGAATCGAAATAGTAGAAATCCTGATGTCGTTTGCTCAGGTCAGGGCGAATGTGTGAAAGGAACTTGCAAGTGTAATGAAGGTAATCAGTCTGATGGTCCATTAATAATGTTTTAATGCATTTTGTATATATTCGAGTATCTAAAAGTTTTGAATGATCTTTTTAGGTTTTAAAGGCATATTTTGTGAGTGTGAAACGTCAAGAGAGGTATAAAGAATCAAATTATTTAAAATGAAGATTAGTATATACTTGACTTAGGTATATTACATGTAATTCCCTATTCAGTAATTTGGCTTTATACAAATTTTTAACTATTTTATTTCATCAGAAATTATGTATTGAACCTGGAAAATCTTCACAAATTTGTAACGGACATGGAACTTGCGACTGTCAACAGGCTCAATGTAAATGCAATTCAGGTTATGGCGGCTTGTATTGCGAAGTGTGCAAGGTTTGTGTCAGCGAAACGCTCAAGTTGCATTTTTATTTTTATGATTTAAAGGTTGAAATTTAGCTTCCTGAAGTGATTTAAAGTGACACTTTACAAAAATATAAACCGTGTTTCTTATTTTCTTAAAGGATTGCCCTTCAACTGAAGCAAAGGTGGGCTCACGCTGTCAAGATGAATTTATTCAAAAGTGTGTACGCTGCTACGTTGAGAACCGCCTGAATTATAATAAAAACAGCACTGCAAAAAGAGAACAACAATGCAATGAAATGTGTGATTCCAAAAAGTACAAGCTAAAGTCAAAATCTGAATCGGCAAGGGATGATGTCAGTTTTGTTGAATTCTGGGAAAGAAGCAGTGTAGCCAGTTTCTCTGGTTAGCTGATGAATATCTCTGTATCTCCAATGAACAATGAACCAAATTATCATTAAAATGTTTTATTCATTTTGTAGACGTGGATGGAACAGAATGTCGTCTTAAAATTAATGGCACACCCTGCTACTCTATATTTAAATATGCTTACCAACGAGAAGATACAGTGGACTCTCTGCAGGTATATTATACGGCTGACGGAGTGACATGCGCCAAGGAGCCTCCATTTCTTTGGTAAATATGGAACTGAAAGTGAAATTACTGATAGACAGATTACATCTGAGCACGTGGAGTTTAGGAATTCAATTTATTTATTGTCTGAATTGAATAATTCAGTAAATGAAAACACATGTTTAATGGCTTAGGTACATATTTGGAGTGATATTATCCGTCCTGCTTTTGGGAATATTTTCATTACTCATTTGGAAACTTGCCACTCATGTTCATGACACACGCGAATTCCGTCGATTCGAAAAGGAGACGAATAATGCCCGATTTGGACAAGTGAGTATTCACAATTATTTTCAAAGTATGAATCAAGCAAAGTCTTATTACGGTTTACGATTTGCAGGGGGATAATCCACTTTATGAGAAACCCATGAGTGAATTTCAAAATCCTGCTTACCGTGACTGACAAGATGAAGTGGAATTTGTGGAAAATTTTAAGATATGCATGATATACAAAGTACCCATTAGAGTAAATATTAAACACATTTATAGAGCAACACAAATAAATCAGAACACGAGAATTAATTTTCCTATATTTCATATAGGATGCATATTTTAATTGATTATTTGCCGTAATTTTAAAATGCTTGGAATAACAAATTATTGCTCGACTGGTACAATGCCACCACCATTTCCATCTCCACCATTATTGGCGTCGGCTCCATTTCCAGCATTGTTGGCATCTCCTCCATTTCCAGCATTACTTGCGTCTCCTCCGTTTCCAGCAGCATCACCACCGTTGCCAGAACCTGCAATCAAAATTATATATATTACCATTGTGGTATCTAAATGACCAATAAAACACTAAAGCTAGCAATGCTACAATGCAACGCTATAAACCAATCTCAATTTGAATTCTATACCAGATGCGTTGCATTGCCAAGACATATTGCCACCACGATTGTTGTTGTTGTTGTTTCCGCCATTATTGCCACTTCCGCCATTGCTGCTTCCACCATGGTTATGACCTCCATGTCCACCGTTATTGTAGCGACCACCATTGTGTCCGTAATAGTGTCCTCCTCTATTGTAATAACTATGACGCTTGACACGGTTAGAACCTTGATCTTGGGCACACACGCATGAATCCCCGTCGGTATTCTTTCCCCATGCTCCGCCGTTGTTACAAGCTCCTCCGCTTCTCACGGCTTTTATAAAGGCGAAAAATAAATAAAACAAAAATTATTATCAAACTCAAACCATAAGCCCAACAGCAGCAGCTACTCGGATAATATATAATCTGCCAATGCGATATTCCCATAATGTATTGCCGTTACCAAAACCGTCGTTCCCTGGATCAGCAGCAGCGCCATTACCCCCAGTTCCGGTACCTCCGTTACCTGCTCCAGCACCCCCGTTTCCAGCACCAGCACCTCCGTTCCCGCCCCCGCCGTTGCCTCCGTTTCCGCCCCCACCGTTGCCTCCGTTTCCGCCTCCACCGTTTCCGCCGCCGCCGCCACCGTAACCACCACCTCCTCCTCCACCACCATGGGCTCCATAACTGCGGCCACCACCTCCACGACCGTAGTGGGCATCAACGAGGACTGCTGCAGTAACAACTGCAAAAATGAAGAGAACTTTAGCCATGGTTTTCAACAACGTTTTACTCAACTGAAGCTATTCCTGAAGCTATTCCAATATCTGGAAAATTCTTAGGATCAATATGAATCTGATGAGTTAAAAACCCCGGTATTTATAGTCCATCCTCATTATGCAACTACACGAATCAGTTTGGTGGTGTGGCTATTTTTGTGGACAAAAATTCATTTCATGACAATTCTGTGGCATGTAATCACTAC
>JAQIWO010001445.1:0-10241 GCA_034695405.1 Entomobrya muscorum
AAAAGTTGATCAACTTTTCTCACTGGACCATGGGTCGATTCGACCTCCTGTGGTCAGGAGGGCTTCGACAAGGTTATGCTTCGTTAATGGCACACAATTTTTATTGCGAAATCTGATAGAGAATCAAAAGTTGATCAACTTTTTTCACCGGACCATGGGTCGATTCATACTCTATTTGGTTCTGACATTCATTAATGATAAATTGCATGCTATTGTATAGAGTTTTCATCACGCTTTCGGTAGTTTTCTTCACGCTGCTTTACAGCGGTATTTTTACTCCTGGATTACGCACAAAATATTTAATACCAAACTTTCCGGCATTAGAAAGAAGCAAACTCATTTATAATAGTGTCAAATGAGAGTGGGAAGGTTTTTCTATATTGATACGAATGCGAGGTCGTCTAAACGATCCTGGCAAACAGAAGAACAATGAGGGCGAGGGTTCTTGACAAATTGTAGTTTATAAAATGTTCGTTCGTTTTAAGCAACTCTTGCAGACAAGATAAAAATATCCTGGGAGTATTGGAAGAGTTAACAAGGTTTGACTGAGATTCGTTAAAACAGAAGGCTTTCTAGAGCAGACGTAGCCTCCAACTTCTGGGATCCAGAAGAAAGAGGTGTGATAGCGTTTAAAAGAAAATTCATTTTTATTGACGTCGATCAAATTAATAATTTAAAGTAAATTTTTCTGATGCCATTTTCTTCGTATTCAAAAAAGCTGAAGCAAGTTCCCTTGGCCTCGGACATTTAATATCATCCGATGACTGTATAATACACAGTTAAATCTAGTCTAGAACAATTTAAAGAGTTGACTAAAGACAAAGACGAGGAGTGTTTTTTGTACCCATCCTCGTTTGTTCATATTTCGAAACTTGGGCCAGAGAACGACCTCGTGTTGTTTGGTATTGAAAACTGAAATCTTTACTTATTTCAGCTTTGATAGCCTTATCCCTAGCACTTAAGTTTCCAACCCGGAAAGGTGAGAAATAAATGGCGTTTGTCTGGCGAATAAAGTATGCAGACAGCATTCAAATACATTTAGATTTATTTTTAGCAATTATTTATTACGCATTTTTTATAATTTGTTTTTGAAATTTTGGTTCAACTGGGTTAATTTTTTCCCGAGAGGGGGGCCTTTCCAGAGGGCCTGGGCAAATAAACCACCCAGCACCACTGTGGCACCGGCACTGCATAAAATGGTAGTTCTTTTCACACTTTTAGGACCATTTTTTATTCAAAAATACTTTAAAAGCAAAATCTCTGAGACACGCCATTTTATAGGAAATGTTTCCTCCTGACATGCAGGCAGGTTTAATAATAATCCTCAGCCTTGAATACTATCGCTCTGGCATAAATATTGTGTAGTAGGAGCATCACTTTACTATTTAAACACTAAAGGTAAACAACAATGACATCATTTATATTGCTCCACAATAAGTCCAAAGTTGAAAGTTTAGAGCTCTGCCAAATCACTTTTCATTTTTCTCTCTACCTCTTTGTTTGAGAATTAATGTAGGGGTGCGAACCAACAAACCCCAAAGTGTTTTAAGTCACAAGAAGGAAACATTTGTATTATATTTTTAAAGGAAAAGCAATAAATATTTTCTTATAAGGAAGAAAAACTTGAACGGTACAAGATGCAATTTTCTGTCGGCTAAATTGTGATAAAGATGTGAAAAAAATCGGTCTCCCTGGTTTCGAGTGAGCTATATAGCGAGTTTATTATTGTTCGGTGTACGAATAATTGGGATGACTGTAGATAAAGGATTGACTTTCATGTGTGCACACTAACGTATGCTATGCATTTTATATATATGTGATGATACGTTGTACGTGTAAAATGTGGTTTAATTTTTTTCTGGAGGAAACACAAAGTTCGAAGAAAAACAATAAATATATTGAATGGAGGGAGCGTCAAAGAAAGACGAATGTACTTTCTCCCTTTTATTCTGGAGAAAATACAGTTGTTTACGAGAGATGATACTTATTGCTCACTACAATGTGCATTTTTCTCTCTATTCGATTCTATGCAAATTTTAATGGCTATAAATAAACACGTGACATATTCAACTCCGCTTCGGCTTCTTAAACAGAAAAATTGGTTGAATTTTTTACATGATGATATTGTGCAATGGGTAGTGTTGAATGTGAAAATTCATATGAATGTGTGTAATATATAATGAACAGTTAGATTGAATTTGTAGTTGTTTCGGACGTCGGATCCCGGATTATGTATGAGTCCTTGGTGGGGTAAGTCATCCTTAATACGGAGACTTGATCTGTTTTGTTTTGGAATCGATTTGAATTTGACTACGTTTGGGAATTAGGTATACGGTTTGAAATTGTTTTGGAGACAATATCTACAAGACCTGGTATTTCCCATCGTTGACAATGCGACTGCCTTTCTGACAAAGAAAATGTAGATGTAGTGTAAAAATAATTGATAATAATAAGCGTGCTCAATTTCAAATTTTCTTGCGTTGTAAACACATTTATTTTAATTCATCAGGTCTGGAAGCAAAGTGAGCAATACATAAATAAATTTTTATAAACATGTATAAATAAAGTGAGCTTTTCCATTCCAGCAACTCCTTTTTTTAAACTTTACAAGTCGATTGAAAAAAACAGTCTTTTATAAAGATTTTCGAAATTCGAGGAATTCAATTCGAGCTCGAAATTCCAGGAATCCCTTCTTTGACAAACTTGAACAGCTAATATTGGCAAAGCTCCACTCAAAAACTTTCTGTGGAGAAATCGAGTTCAAAACTTTAGTTTAAAAACTAATAAAAATTGAAATTATTTGTATTTGTAAGCTTTTTAGTAGACGCTAGATGACTTACGCATCGAAGGATTCCATTTCAGAAATGAAGTTCTAAACACTCCAACAGTGACTGAATTAATCTTGACCAAGCATCTCGAGCGACATCACCAATATAAATGTTTTGGTCTCCAAAAACATCGTCAAATTATAATCTTCATCATGACGCCATAGCGCAGTATGTCCTTCTTGAACAAGATGACTTGTTGTCAGAGGGACGACGACTGTTGATAGCGATTAGCTACTCGATGAAATCCGTGTATTCTAAAGCAAATCAAATTCCGATCGAAATGGTTATAACAAAACAAATAACCAATCATCATGATCCAAGTTATCGTAAGCGTGGTTCCTGTACATTTCTCTTTTTTAAAAGATGTTTTACGAACTCATATTATTTTTTTTACCTGGAACAAGTCTCCAACAGCTCTGAGATGTGCTCCCACGGCCCTGTAGAGTTCCTCTGGAGATTGGAAAGGTGCGTCAGGTTGACGGTGCTCTTGCTCCATTTCTTGATGCCGTCCTGATGACTTCTTTTGACGTAAACTAATCCCCAGTTTCAGACTAACTTTAAAGTTTACCGTTTTTTCAGACAAAGGGTAATTATCCCAAGATCTCGCTGGGGATAGGGGAGCCACAGGCGGACGGTCTACTGAGATGAGTGGATGAGAGGATGATAAATTGTAGCGGAATGAAATGCCGACATGGCAGAAAATTAGGTCGGAAATGGAACGGAATGTGAAGAAGATCAAATTCTGTAGTCTGGAGATGGCTGGTGGATGACTATCTGTTGCAAAAATGAAGATAAATTTTAGTTCCTTGTGTGCATGTCAGATGAAATTATCAAGTTACCCCGAATTTGTACAAGTTTAATTTAATGCTCACAATAATGCAGTGTGTTCAACATCTATTCAGCTACATTATAATAAAATGTAGCATGCTCACAAACCACCATTGCGAATTTATAAGCAATAACTTGCAATAATTCCATGAATCATCTTCCTACACCTCACTCCCTTCTACCACTAACGTTTAGCTATTGCTTCACTTAAAACTTCATCAATTGAAAATTTCACTTTGCGGCTGATTGATATTGCGAAATTATGTTTGCTTAACTTACACAACAAATTATACAAACCTATAAGGATGACTTATGATGAGAAGGAACTTTTGCTATGAGATTCACACTGAGACAGATTTTTTGAATATCTTAAAAAAATATATCTTTCATAAATTTTGATAATATCGGGGTGAGTTAATAAAATATATAAACTTTCACACAAAAATATACATACCTGGCTCTGAGAGATTGTGAATGTTTCGGAGCTGTTGAGCAGCGGGTCTCCTTGTGCAAATGGACTGTTCTTGAGAAGCAGCTTTAATATTACTTCTGCTGTTACCAAAAACCACCAACAACTCAGTCACAAGACCTGTGACGAGTGACACTATCTTCTGATTGTTCCACGTTTCATAATTTTGAGAAGCCTGACTCCCACTCGTTTCGTTGTTATTGGTGTCTTGGTGAGCTTGCTGTTGTTGGATATCCACTATTTTCGGCTCACTAATATTTTGCTGAAGAGGCTGTTGTTGTTGTTGCTGCTGTAGTGGATTTGGTTGAGGACTATACTCCGATGGAACGTAGTAAGGTATAGCCATTCTTCGTCTTTTTTGTGTTCTGAATCCGCTTCTTGCAAAAGTAAAGTTTATTCTGGTTTTGCACGTAAACTTATATGTGTTTGCGATGTGGGGTGAATTGAGACTAATGTTTATACTTATTCCAAATATAATATTTTGTTAAATTTGCAGGGTTTCAAGTTGAGCTGTAGCTTGAACCGATGCACTGTATGACTATCTACAGTAGGAACTGCACTTTCTCATTTATACTTTACCCAGAATGGTCAATTGAGTTGTTTATTGCTTGAGCAACAGAACAAATTTGCTTATCGTACGAAATTTCGCCACAGACTGAAAAACTTGTTCCCAGTTAAGCTCTCATTGTTTGAAGGGGATAATGTAAAACCACTTTGTGAACACTCAACATTGCTATACAGCAATGAATATTATGTTGTATGTACCGCAGTACCGTCGCTACTGTGAAGACAGGATGAAGCAGTGTCCTTCCACGGCAAGGGCTGAATACCGAGTGAAATGCTTGGATGGCTGTTGCGTGGAGTTTACTGGGAAGACTCTGTGGGAGAGTTACTTACGAGAAACGCAACGCAACTTTCTTTTTTGACTATTCGTATTATTGTCACAGACTCTTTTGGAAAAATGTTGAATAGCGAATGTAGATGCTAAAGCTTATGTCCATCTTTGTATTTGGTGTATACAGAGCTGTGTTCATACAACTTTAAAGACTAGAGAAACAATGGTCTAGTATAAATTCGTTAGAGTCTACTCTACAAGACACTTTGTCAAACGTCATCAACCAAAGAACAATAATCCCATTTTGACATCCACCACGTCAATGTCAAAATGTATGACAAACTAGGAGCACGTGACCTGTCCAAAGAAAATAATGATTTTCCCAGGCAAATGTCACTCTCTAAAAAAAGTGGTTCGGTCTTATTCCTGCTTGTTGTTACAACATTTATTATGTTATTTCTAGAAAAAACAATCGGGTGGAACTAGAGATGCAAACTACCGCAATAACATCATCAGTTGATCAGTGGTCTGATCATGATGTTGTCTCTATGCTGTATGAACATACCTATATTCTAACCAAAAATAAAACGGCTTGTATTTTTGAAGGAAAAAATCCTACATATTATCCCATTATCCGTAATTGAATAAAAACATTGATCAGAAGGGAATGAAACAACCTGTCACTTAAATGATCCGCATCGGTCCAATGATCATCACCATTTTTCACTCTCTTTCTCCATCTATCTACGAAGTATTAACCCGACAGAAGAAGTCATACCATCATACCTATTTCTCAAATAAAAATTGCCATTTTCCTTCCTATTTATGCTAGTGATGCGTTAAAATATTTTGGAGGAGAAATAAGAAATTCTTGAAAGAGGCATGGGAGTATTAACATGATTATTCCATTTGAAATAAGCCATGATGATGAAAGCCAAGACAAGTTATTTTTTTCTCCTTGGCTTGACTTGTCGTGTTTTAAGAATGATAGGAAAACATATCCTATTTTTTTATTGGATTGACCACACGTTTTAGGGAAGGAATTTTTTTAAATGCCCGGATGTCGTGTCTAATAGAGAGTTGTGTAGTTAATGTAAACGAGCGTAGATAATGTCCTGCAAACAGTGGAGCTGGCACGTTACTTGGAGGAAAAAAGTAGTTTTTTTTAGGATTTCACATGAGAAAGTTTTTTTCGGAAATGGAAGGGTTGTTTTTCAGAGTTTATCTGGTTGATGAGTCAATACCCTGAGAGTTTTTTGGGATGGACATGGATGAAACAATTTTCTTTAGGAACTATTCAGTAGAAAGGTTAGTAAATGTTGTTTGTCCGATATAGAAAGCCAATGAACTGTTAAGTTTTTTTTACCGGAGGGAGAAAAAAGTTAGATGGATAAGATTGTATGGATAAAAGCTTAGCAGGTCATCTTAATGGATTGGTTAGCCTATCCAATTTACACAGTCATTTGTTTATGTGTTCCTGAGAGAGTGACATTGAGATTGAGTAATTGGTGTGTATATTTCTTCGGAGGTTGAAATGGGAGGGGATTCATAAGAGAACAAAACTTTGTATTAAGTTGATGTCGGGAGATACTCATGATAATGATGATTTAAACAAAAAAGTTTTATTTTTGATTCCGAAATCAAGTGGAAGTTAAAGCTTGTAAATATAAAAGGGTAGAAATGTGTGGGAGGATAGAAGGAAGATAGTTTCTTAAGTCCCCCCGAAACGAGATTCTGGATTTTTCAAGCTTTTGCACGGCAAGACAGAAGCAATATGGTACTTAAGTTTTAATCCTCGCAATTTATGGTTTTTGATCGAACCTCTCAATGTGCCCATGCGCCATAAAACAGAATCCAGCACTAAAACCCACTCGCAAATGATTGTCCGATTTGCTGCCATGACTGTGAGATATGCAATGGTGAATGACAGCTGCTACTTTTCTCTTCTGATTGCACTAGTAACAACCATCAGACAAAAAGAAAAGTGGGCTAAATTCACCAGCATAAGGGTGTTCGTTCTGTCGCACTCAGCCACTACCGCCATAAAAATTATGAAACAAAAAAACGGAAATTTCCTTCCCAGAGCGAAGATAATTTGTACCATAAAAATCTATTATTCCTTTTCTTGGAGGATGGGTCAACAATATGTATAAGTTGGGACATGGAAATTCACAGTTGAGAAAAAATAAAACGTTTGATTGCTCATCATGTTTGATCTTCTTCTCTTTTGATTGTGATGTAAACGATGATATTACTGGACAGTCTATTTAAATGGGTTTGTGAGCAGAGGACGACTATATGATGATAATCATCATCAAACGCATATTAAGATACGGTGAAAGTGTGTGCATTTTGTACACATAAAAATTATTTCCCTAGAGTTGTATGTTACATCATGATTGCCAGTTCTCTTGATTGTCAGGGTGCGGGCATACGTAAACAGGAGCAGTTGGGCTGGGAGAAAGAGGATTAGAAAATATATTAAGTAGCGTAGTACATATACTTTCACGATGTTGCGTTTCGCAAATAGATGCTGACACTGTTGTAATAATCATAATTGTGAAAGTAACAAGACGTAAGAGAGAAGAAGAGAAAATGGATAAAGGTCAGAGCGGGTAGGATTTTCATACATACGTGTCATGGGTGTTTCGTTGCATAATAATAATGTGCATTTCCCTAAAAGCGAATCATATTGATTGCATCTTGCATCAGAGAAGAAGAAAAAAACATTTGTGTTGCTTTTTTCGCGGTAATTTTGGTTGCATTGGTGTGGTGTGGTGCACTACATTTTATTGACGACAGGGAGGAGGAAACATTTCATACAAAATATAACATAATGTCATGCTGTCTTTTTCGGTTTGCTGTAACATCGGTGGTTTGGTTTGGCTTTTCCGATTTATTTTTTGTTCTACTGGTGAGTATTTTGATGATTTGTTTTTAGCGACCTTTTTTCCGAAAAGGAGGTAAAAGGTTTTATGGTAGCACGTCCGCATTTTTTTCAATTTAAGATTACTGTTATGATTATTATGCGGACAGAGAGACAAGACAGAGAGATGAAAACTTGACAATATGACAATGAAGAAGAAGGTAGGGTTTTATGTAAGATTTGTTTTGTGAATGAGATAATGTCATGTAAATACAAGTCGTTGGTTTTATGGAGGATTTTGTTGTGTGGAAATATGTAAAATGGATCTATGTAAACTGCTTTGTCGTTTGATAAAGGTCGTATGTTGGAGCTTTGTATTGTAACAAATCAATTTTTTTTTGGAAAATGTTGCAATGGTGGAGGTAATAAATAAGTTGTGTATGTGTATGGTTGCTTGAACTTAATGTTGAAATTGTTATCAAACATTAAACTTTATGAGATAAGACAGTAGTAAAAATGGGAAGAGATATGCGAATTGTATTTAGTTTTGAGAGAGAAATGAATGAAAAGTAAATGAAGATAATGCTAACGATATGTGATGCTTCTTTATTTGTTCGGTTTTTTATGAATGGAAATAAAAAATGAGGATAAAATGGGTGTATGAATGAGTAAATGGCAAGGAATTGAAAACTATATAAGTGCTTGTTGTAGGGTGGGACATGAAATAATGAACTCTTGTTGGCAGTGATACAATTTGAGGAAAAAAACGGTATGGTATAATATCGTATAACTTTACACCAGTCTCTTAATCCATACATTTTTTCAAGCCCTTCAACAATAAGCTATCGTGAGAACCAAAAAAGAAACATGCACTTTTTTTCATCGAGAGAAATAATAAAGGTCACAATTGTAACGCTTTCCATACATAACTGCTTGTATTTGCTTGTGGTAGGGACTTGATTTTTTAATGAATTGAAAAGTTCATTGTTTCTATTCGAAATAATAGTAATGTATCCGAAGTTATATTTTTGCGTCAACGCCATAATCATTGTAAACCAACGGTCCAAGCAAGCGATTAAAAATCTGTAAAATCTTTTGTCTCTCTTTCCAATCATTTCTTAGCTAAGCACTTTCACTGTCGACGTCAATTCAGAAATTTACAAAAATAAAATGCCTACGTTTTGCATATGAAGTACATTTTCCCATATTGTATCAAAAACGCACTCACTTTGCTGATTTGCATATAAACCACTTGCACAAATGAATGGGTGAAGTTAAACAGTCTATTGTTTAAGGTTAATGAGTTGTGTAAGCTTTGAGGAAACGAGAAAGAAAAGAGACATGACATGACGATGATGTGACTTCATCTATTTCTTGTTCATTTAACCCTTTCTCTCTCTGACTTTCTTTTTTCACACAGCTTTTGTTTCAGCTCTTATTTTTATGACCATGAAATGTTTTCTCTCGGATCATAATGTTACGTAATAATCATCCTGTCAAAACGCATGATCATTTTTCGGTTTTTTCCCTATGGAACCTCATCAGCCACATCATCAGAGGAGGGAGAGACAAGAAAAGGAAAGCTGTCAGAGAGCAATAAAAATGAAGTCGAAGAACAACAACAAAAGAAAGAAAAATATTGTTACTTTTTTATATATAAATTTCCTGTTTTCGTATAACAACGAGTTTAACATTTTTGATATGCTTGCACCAAAAAAAAAACCAAACCACAACCCCAAAGATTTTTTCACTATTCCTGTCTATGTCGTACATTTTTTCGCCTATTTACGTTATTTTTCTTATCATTTGTATCAATAAGACGGAGTATGAGATTTAAAAAAAATACATAAAAGTTTTTATTTGTGACAATGATGAGCAAGATGAGAGATGATGAGGAAAGGAAAGAAATAATGGAAACCTGGGAAAAGTGCATCGTAATACTTTCTCAACTTGAGTCTATATACCTCTATATATTGTTTATATCAGCTTATGTTTTTCGTCTGTCTTTTAGTATCATGATCATCGCACGCAGGAAGAAGCTAGGTATATCATCATTAAGAAGAATACATATGAAAATGGGATAGACGTATATATTTTGGTGGCGGCTCATTTGTAATACCTAATGGAATGATGACAAGTGCATCAAGAAAAAAGGAAAAGAAAGACCAAAGCCGAGAGAGAAAGCTTCTTAATATTTTTTGTTCTCTGGCTCTTTGGTTGTTTTATGATCTAGAAGACCAAAATGGAGAAAGAATATCAAAAGGTATTGATGGGTGATCTTCAAACCCTCAAGAGAATCCGTAACCTGGTACACCAGGTCCTCGAGTTGTCTAGACTTGAAATTATTTTTTTTCGAAATTCGAAACCTGACATGGTGACGCACATGTCAGGCGTTCAAACTATCACCTAGCAGGT